>JANAVB010023224.1:0-106202 GCA_029216955.1 Iris pallida
TAGTTCACAACTCTTAAATCTAACATCTCGTATCCTAACTTATACTAACATATAAGCTAACATCTGCTAACAATCCTAACTAACAAATATCTAACAACTTGGTAGCAAACTCTATCTAGCAAGGGCTAACTAATATAGGGAAATGGCTAAATAGAAGGGGGCTAATTTCTAAAGGAAAAAGGGGATTAAACGGATTAAAACTAAAGGCTTAAAAGCTTAAAAAGCTGTCAATAAGCTGCTGCTGAAAAGCTGCTGCTTATTGCATTGCTTATGCTGCTGCTGCTTGCAGAAGCTGCTGCTGCTGCTTACAGAAGCTACTACTGCTTTTGCTGCGGCTGCTTTTACTGCTGCTGCTTATTGCTATTTTTGATTATTGCTTATCAATCTCTTATATATATTATATATATATTATATATATTATATATATTAATATATATTATATATATATAATATATATAATATATATATATACATTCAATAATATAAATACTTGTATATATTATGATACTTGAAGAAAAATGTAATGACAAGCAACAACACATCTCTAACATATAAAAATCTAATATTAAAACATATATTAAATTATTTAAACACAAGTGTCCAATATTGGGGGATTTCCACATGGACAAAAAGCACAACAAGGACACTCCTAATAACTCTAAATGGACACAAGTGGAGACACAACCATGGGGTTCATTTCTACGGGTTCAAAATAATCCTATATGCATATAGGATTGAAATAGATGGTAGATTTTACCTTCCGGAAGGTGAAATCCAAAAAAAACTCCTTCGGATACGGCACCGACACGAAGGAATCTCCAAATGGACATGAACCAAAGCTAAATCCTCCCAAACTAGGCTAGCACCCTCTCTTCATAGAGTAGAGAAGAAATGAAGAAGATTTGGTGGAAGAAATGATTGATTTGGAGAAGAAATCAATGGAGGTTCCTCTCTAATTTGGGAAAGAACAAGAGAGAGAATATTTGTGAATAAAAGAAATGAGGATGGCTCATTCCTATCCCCTCCTATTGTGGCAGATCAAGAAATGAATAGGTGTCCTCTATTATGTAAAGTCTAAAATACCCCCCTGACTTCTATTGATTTAATTTAAATTAGGGTTTTGGTTCGAGCCTAAATTAGTCTAGTTTGAGTCTCTAATTAATCCAACCTAGTCATGAATATTTAGTCTAACCATACTAACTTAAATATTGTCATGTAGGCCATGTCTAACTAATGAGTGGGTCCTACTAGAGTCAAAACTATCTCGGGTCCCCGATATAAGTCGGATTGAGTTAAAATTCGAACCCGACTCAATTAACCCCAAAATAATATCATAAATATTAAAATAATTCCAAAGTTATTCTATAAAATGACCAAAATACTCCTGTTCTTGAAAATTGGGGGTGACAAATCTATCCACCTTAAAAAAAATTTGTCCTCAAAATTAAAACATACAATCATCGAAATCACATGCAGAAACAAAAGAATTATACCTCGGGGCTCGAAGAGATAAGGGAAATGCTCCCGCATGTCGTCCTCTCTATCCCAGATAGATTCACCTGGAGAGTGATGCCTCCATGTAATACGAACCAAGGGTATAACCTGGTTCCGAAGCACCTTCTTCCTACGATCCAGAATCTCCACTGGCTGCTCTAGATAGTGAAGAATAGGCCCCACCTCGATCACTGAATGGTCCAATACATGGCTGGGGTCTACCACGTACCGCCTCAGCTGCGACATATGGAACACGTTGTGCACCCCCTCTAGCATAGGTGGCAATCTAGTCGATAAGCTACTGTACCGACCATCTCAAGGATAGTGAAAGGTCCGATGTAGCGTAGTCTAAGCTTCCCGCCTCCGCCAAAGCAAATCGTGCCCCGTGTCGAAGAAATCTTCAGGAACACCAAAGCACTAGCCTAGACATAAAACAAACTCAGCATACAAGACAAACAAACAATCATAAGCATCACAAACAGAAATTGAAATAAACCTCGAACTCTAACGGTCTCCGGTGGCTATCGGCCCAATGCCGCTGCCTATCCTGAGCCACCCGAAGTCTGTCTCTAATCAACCTGACCTTATCAACTGTATCCACTACTATCTTCGGTCCAAGCAGCACTCTCTCGTCGACATCGCCCTATGACTAGGGAGTACGACATCTCCGTCCGTATAGAGCCTCGAATGGCGACATCTCTATACTGGCCTGATAACTGCTGTTGTAAGCAAACTCTACCAGATGAAGATGGTCCTCCCAAGAACACCCGAGATCAAGCATACACGTACAAAGCATATCCTCCAAACTCTGTATAGTCCTCTCTGACTGCCCGTCTGTCTGGGATGATAAGTGCTACTAAACTGAGCGAGGTTCCCAAGCTAGTCTGTAAACTCCTTCAGAAGTGGGAAGTGAAATGACTATGCCGGCCTGAAACTATGCTCACAGGAATCCTACGCAATCTCACGATCTGGCGAACGTACAGCTCTGCCAGCCTCTCTGTAGACAACCCCACTTTGAAAGCCAAGAAGTGGGCTGATTTGGTCAATCTATCAACTATGACACAAATCGCATCTTTTCCTCCAGGAGATCGTGGAAGTTCGGACACAAAGTCCATGGTGATGTGCTCCTACTTCCACTCAGGAATGGGTAGTGGCTGTAGCAACCCACCAGGCCTCTGTCTCTCGGCCTTCACCTACTGACATACCAAGTAGCGAGATACAAACTGAGCTACCTCGCACTTAATACCGTACCACCAGACGTGCTCCCTCAGATCTCTGTATATCTTGTTGGCTCTAGGATGCATAGAGTACTGAGAGCAATGTGCCTCCTGAAGAACCTCCTCCCGAAGCTCTCTACTCGGAACGCACAGTCTAGCACCGTGCCGTAGTGACCCATCTTCGACAATAGAGAAATCATCGAATAATCCTGTCCGTACCTGCTCCCGGGCAACATCATCATATTGTACTGATCTGACTCTGTCCATCAACTCGGACTGAATCTGTAAGCCCCACATCTACACCTCTATGCCCAAAATAATCACCTCGATTCCCAAACTATCCAGGTCAGCCAAAAGATGACGATCTATTGTCAGATACATAGCTACTGGATACCTACTCAAGGCATCTGCAACTACGTTGGCCTTTTCTGGATGGTTCTGCAAGGCGATATCGAAATCCTTCATCACCTCGAGCCACCGTCTCTGCCGCATGTTCAGCTCCTTCTGAGTGAACACGTACTTCAAGCTCTTGTGATCAGTGAAGATCTCAACCCGCTCTCCATACCAGTAGTGTTTCTATAACTTTAAGACAAAGATAATAGCGGCCAACTCCAGATCGTGAGTCGGGTAGTTCTTCTCATGAGGATGTAATTGCCTAGTTGCATAGGCAATCACCTTCCCGTACTGCTGAAGAACACAATAAAAACCCCTGCCAGCAGCATCGCTATAGATCAAAAAACTACCGATCCCAGATGGTAATGTCAAGATCGGAGCTGATGTCAACCACTTCTTCAACTCATCGAAGGCGGCCTGACACTCCTCAGTCTAGACGAACTCCACGTTCTTCCTAGTGAGTCTAGTCATCAGCTTCGTAATCTACGAGATGTTCTGAACGAACTTCTGATAATAGCTAGCCAAACCCAGAAAGCTCCGAATTTCGGCAACTGAACTGGGCGTAGACCAAGACTCCACCGCTGAAATCTTCTTCTGGTCCACAGAGATCACGTGCTCGGTCACAACATGACCCAAGAACTCGACCTGGTCCAGGAAGAACTCGTACTTCGAAAGCTTCCCGTACAACTGTTCCTTTCTCAGAGTCTCGAGCATAATCCTCAGATGCTCCTCGTGCTCCTCCGGCGTCTTTGAGTAGACTAAGATGCCATCTATGAAGACCACCATGAACTTGTCAAGATACTAATGAAATACCTTGTTCATCAAGTTCATGAACACTGCTGGGGCATTGGTCAACCCAAATGGCATGACAGTAAACTCGTACTGGCCGTACCGAGTCCGAAAAGTCATTTTTGGAACGTCTTTCCGCTTTACCTTCAGCTGATGATAACCGGACCTCAGGCGTATCTTCGAAAACACCTTCGCGCCGCTCAACTGATCGAATAAGTCGTCAATCCTCGGCAATGGATACTTATTCTTGATAGTGAGGTTGTTGAGAGCTCTGTAATCGATACACATGCGTATTATACATCCTTCTTCGATACAAATAGAACTGGCACGCCCTAAGGTGATGAACTGGATCTGATAAATTCCTTATCCTGCAGCTCATCGACTTGCTTCTTTAGCTCTGCCAAGTTGCTATCATTGACCCTATAGACGTGCTGTGAAATAGGCTCAGCGCCCGACACTAAGTCTATAGAGAACTCAACGTCTCTATCTGGTGGCATCCCAGGCAACTCCTCGGGAAAGACATCCATGAAATCAGCTATCAATAGATGCGGCAATGCCTGCCCCGCCTAGCAAAGCTCAACAGAACCCATCTTCTGGTTCAGCTGCTCCCATGACAAACACAAACTCTTGCTTTCCCGACGGCCTAAACAGAACCCTATCTCCTCTACAGTCTATACTGGCATGGTGCATGCTCAACCAATCCATTCCGAGTACCATGTCGTACCTCGGAAGAGGCACTACGAGCAAGTACTGTGCTCAAATTCTAGGCCTCCTAATGTAACTCTCCACCCCTTGCAGATACTATTAACCAGGATAATGTCTCCCCGGTCAATATCATACAAGTCCTACCCAGATACTAAGCAATAATGTTGTATCTTAGAGCAAAGAAAACAGACACAAAACTATGTGTGGCACCAGAATCAAACAAGGTAAAAGCCGAAAAAGAATCAAAGAGAACATGACCTGCCACAATATCACCCACTGGCTCTATCTTCTCTGCGGTCAAGGCAAACACCCTACCCACAAGTTCTCCCTTCTGGTGTTGTACGAAGCGCTGCAGCTGGGTCTGAAGTACAGGACCTCTATGCTGAGTTGCTGGTCCTCTAGCATGCTGTACTCTGTCCTGGCCTCCTCGGACTCCATGGACGTGGCAAGGCGCCCTATAGTATAGACATACGCCCATCCTCTTCCTACTAGGCATCCTGACTGTGCCCTGACTTTCTGCAGAAGCCGCACGGAGTAGTCTGCCTCTGGCCCTGTCCCTGGTGTTGGTGGGTACGTGTTGGTGCTTGCTAAATCTGTAACTGAGGCTGCTGCTGAATCTGCCTCTGCTGAAAGTGGGGGCACTTTGTCGGTCCCGTACTAGAGCTCGCACCAAGAACATCGCTTCCCCTCTTCGGCTTGAGGCCGAAGTCCTCCTCTGATATCTGTACCTCCATCAGTATCTGCTCGAAGGTCGCATCGCGTCGCCCGGAAGTACTAGTGCGAACCGCATGAATAAGGCCCCTCCGGAACTTGTGGGCCTTATTCCCCTCATTCTGGATCAGATCTGGTACAAACCTACTCCGACGAAAAACTCTGCTGCATACTCGTCCACCGACAAGTTTTCCTTCACAAATCCAACGAATTAGCCCTCCAGAGCTATCAGAGCCACATCGGGGTAGAACTTCTCCTTAAAGAGCCGTCTGAAGTTCTCCATGTCAAACCCCTCACCGATGCACGAAGATCGTACGAAACCAAGTCAAGGCGATATAAAAAAACTGACTCGCCACAGATGTCACCCGAAGCCCTTTTGGGACCTCTGCTAACTCCAGGCTCCGTTGGACATCCTCCAACCAGTCAATCTGCATATATGATACCCTCGGTACCCTTGAAGTTCTTCGAGTTCATCTTCCTAAAATCTAGACATGTGCCAGGCCTCCCCTTACCCTGCTGCTGCTGAACTGGTGCACCCTGAATTGTACCCGATATAACCCTCTCAACTGCTACTATCGCCAGCTGGTGGGAGTTCTCCATGCCCTGCCGTAGCACCTCTGTCTGGCGGTGAGATGTGTCAGCCTGATGCTGCTGTGCCTTGGCCTGGGCCCTCTGGGTCTGCAACATCTGTTGTAGAAGGGCCGTCATCTGCTGTGCATCAGTCAGTAGCAGAGGCGGCGGCGGAAGAGTCTTGGGAATGACTATGGACGGTCCTGCAGCCGGAGGTGGAAGACCTCCTGGAACCGTCGCTGCTACTCCCCCGTGAAGGGCAGGAACTGAGGTGGCAACTCCCTCAACTGCAGCTCCTGCAGCTGGAGGTAGAGGTTCTACCGGATCGGGCCTCTCTGGAACAGCACTAGATCCTGCTTCCTGAGAGCGAGTAATCGTCATCCTGAGGATAGATTGAAACAAGGCATCAATATGGCACATGATAGGGAATATCAAAGAAGGACAATAAATTCAAATGTAAAAGAGTTGTCATGGTAATCAAAAGATCAGAAATTTCCTAAAATGTGATTGAGTAACTCCTACCATATCCTAGATCCTATGTCCTAATCGCAGGATCGTAATTAGTACTCTAAGTCGAGCATAATTACGAGATCGTACTAACTGTGACACTGACCTGCGTAGGCTACCACAAAAATGTGTCACGACCCGCACCCTGATTAGGGGCACGAGCACGTGGATATGTCCAGCAGATGCCACAAAATCGGTGGTAGAAAGCTGTATATATCGTTTATAAATACTACAACTAAATAATATAAGGGCACCTGTCATCTCCGCACGGAGGATATAATATGGCATAACTCATTCACAAGATAAAACTAGGATAGATAGCACGAAATGGAAATGTGATAGAAGTTAAAACTGGAAATGAGTTCAGGATCCAACACAGCTCAGAGATATAAACAACATAATAGAGTCACAAAATATAATATAGAATACTACAGTCTGAAAATACTAGCTGGATCGCAGTCCAGGCAAACCTAACTAAACTATACTACTCCGGGTGTACAAAGTCTAGTGGCTCAACTATCAGGCCACAGTCCTGGACTAAGTCTCCATCTATCTTGACCACATAGTAGGTCTAGCAGTCTGCCTCAAAATTATCTGTAATATATCAACGGTATCCTGTCAGGAAAATGGACAAGTACAAACACTAACAGTAGTTCCATATGATTGACAAATTCTATAAGAGATAATTATAATGAAGTACAAGACAAAGATATAAGATGGCTTGGGAGCTATTCGAAAGTCAAGTTACAGCCCGTAAACCAAACAAAGACCGGGGTTGTAACCCTTCTCCCGAACAGAACTTAGCCTCCAATCAAGGTTTAGCATAAGATCATGTAGAACATGTGAGTACTGAATATCATAACATGGTGAGAAAAGTATGGAATGTAGAACTGAGCAGGATATATGGTGTAATAAAATAAATATAAAATGTGCCATGAATTATTAGAGCATTATATGATCGACTTAGGAAAGTACAGGACAGGCTATCCACTTGGCCCGACAATCATATGAAAATTACTAGAAAGGGTCATGACGGCCAACCTGGATAATGAGCACAAGAAAAGATCTCGCTACACCCTACGTTAGGTGAGAGTGGTGCGAGCACATGAATATAGTGACAGGATGGTATGGATCACATAGCCCCTAATAATTCTCCATCTCCGAATAGTATAACGGATCAGGACATGACACGTCATTCTCTAAGAGGGTAGCTACTCCCTCTCAGAAATCGGTGTCTATACAAATACAGGGAACAAGACAGGAAATGTACTAATATACCAAGAAAATCCAGGAACAACATCTCATGTCATGATCCGACGTATACTAGTCTGTGAAACATCGTGTCAAAAAAATTAGTAAGACACTACAACTGAATCGAATATAGCATATATCAAGACAATGAAAACTATTAGTGAATGTACTCGCCTGTGGTCCTAAGCTGATAAGGTGAACAGATGCTCAGAGTAATCACAGACCTAAAGATGAGATACTATAAGTCAAAACGGGGTCTAATAATGAAAGGGAAACTAATTAAGTCATGATATGTAAGTCTAAGTCAAACTAGGTCATACTGGGTCATACTAGGTCATACTAGGTCACAGGAAGTCAATCCAAGTCAAACTAGGTCAAACTGGGTCAAAGGTTGACTTACAGTTGACTTTTGGTCAATTGGTTAACCCTGGTCAACTCTAGGTCAACCCTAGGTCAAACTAGGCTAATGTTGACCAACTGTTGACTTTCAGTTAACTGGTCAACTCTGGTTTGGTTTCGGGTCAAATCTAGTCAATTTTAGGCTAAGTTTGACTTTCGGTTGACTTTTGTTAACTTTTAGTCAAAACGGTCAACCGAGATCAAAACTAGTCTAAGAGCACTAATCCTAACCATTACCAACCAAGACAATCAATTTTTAACCATATCCTAACACCTTAGACTCATACCTTAGCTTTTAGGTAATTACCTTAACCTTACCTATTACCCTTCACAAAGTATTCCCAATACCTTGTCCCGATACATAGGCAACCCTTCCTAACCTTGGTAGACTGACCTAGGCTTCTTAGGGTAGCTAGACACTAACCTATCTAGATATTACCAACCCAGAAATCTAGGTATCTAGTCCATCTAGTCCATCTTATCCCCTTGTTGGTCACTCTCAAAATTACCTTAAGGTATCATAAGACACCCTATCGTATCTTGAGATACCACTCTCCTAACACTATCCCACCATACTAGCTCTATTAGGATACTAACTTATCTAGTCCACTCACTAAACACACCCTAGTAGGTTCACAACTCTCAAATCTAACATATCGTATCCTAACTTATACTAACATATAAGCTAACATCTACTAACAATCCTAAATAACAAATATCTAACAACTTGGTAGCAAACTCTATCTAGCAAGGGCTAACTAATTTAGGAAAATGGCTAAATGGAAGGGGCTAATTTCTAAAGGAAAAAGGGGGATTAAATGGATTAAAACTAAAGGCTTAAAATCTTAAAAAGCTGTCAATAAGCTGCTACTGAAAAGCTGCTACTTATTGCACTGCTTATGCTGCTGCTTATGCTTACTGCTTGCAGAAACTGCTGCTGCAGCTTGCAGAAGCTGCTGTTGCTGCTTACAGAAGCTGCTGCTATTGCTTTTGGCCGCGGCTGCCGCAAGCTGCTTTTGCTTATTGCTTATCAATCTCTTAAATATATATATATATATATATATATATATATATATATATATTTATATATTTAAAATATATATATATATATATATATATATATATATATATATATATATATATATATATATATATATATATACATTCAACAATATAAATACTTGTATATATATATTATGATACATGAAGAAAAATGTAATGACAAACAATAACACATCTCTAACATATAAAAAATCTAATATTAAAACATGTATAAAATTATTTAAACACAAGTATCCAATATTGGGGGTTTTTCACATGGACACAAAGCACAACAAGGACACTGCTAATAACTCCAAATGGACATAAATGGAGACACAACCATGGGGGTCATTCATGTGGGTTCAAAATAATCTTATATGCATGTAGGATTGAAATAGAGGATAGATTTTACCTTCCGGGATGTGAAATCCAAAGGAACTCCTTCCGATACGGCACCGACACGAAGGGATCTCCAAATGGACACGAACCAAAGCCAAATTCTCCCAAACTTGGCTAACACCCTCTCTTCATGGAGTAGAGATGAAATGAAGAAGATTTGGTGGAAAAAAGGATTGATTTGGAGATAAAATCAATGGAGGTTCCTCTCTAATTTGGGGAAGAACAAGAGAGAGAATATTTGTGGATAAAACAAATGAGGATTGATCATCCCTATCCCCTCCTATTGTGGCCGGCCAAGAAATGAATAGGTGTCCCCTATTATATAAAGTCTAAAATACCCCCATGACTCCTATTGATTTAATTTAAATTAGGGTTTTTGTTTGAGGCTAAATTAGTCTAGTTTGAGTCTCTAATTAATCCAACCTAGTCATGAATATTTAGTATAACCATACTAACTTAAATATTGTCATGTGGGCCATATCTAACTAATGAGTGGGTCCCACTATAGTCAAAACTACTCCGGGTCCCCGATACAAGTCGGATTGAATTGAAATTCGACCCCGACTCAATTAACCCCAAAATAATATCATAAATAATAAAATAATTCCAAAATTATTCTAAAGTTGAAAATGACCAAAATTCCCTTGTTCTTGAAAACTGGGGGTGACAGCTCCGGCGGTTGCAGGTGGGCGAAAGGGAGCGCCTGGGTTCGACGCTTGCTCTGGGTCGAGAAATTTGCAGGGTAATTGCAAGTTTAGAATTCCCTTTCGGTTTCGAGAGTCGGGTGTATATACTCGGATCTCCAAATCCGAGATGGCTTTATCTATCCAATTCGAATCAAGTTTGAAACAGGATTGATAGCAATCCAATGGAGAATTGGATTTGGTTTCATAAGAAAAGATTGGGTGAAATATTAGGTTTGATTTGATTCAAATCAAAAGTTGTAAACTCATTCCTTGCACTCGGCTACAGGGGTTCGGGTTTTAGTAGTTACTGTTAACTCGTAACAGTAACGAATGATTTTTTTTTGCTTAAATATATCTACACATATAAAAGTATTTATATACACATGTAAAGGTATATTAATAATTACCAAAAATTATATATATAAAATTATAAAAATTTCTAATTTCAATATACTCCCCTATACAAATAAATTCTTTATAAAATATATACTATAAATAAATAAATTAAATTAAATTAATTCATATAAAATATAGGGGGATTACATCCTACCCAACTTAATGGAATTTCGTCCTCGAAATTAAACTATGGTAGGGGGGTCGAATGCAATGCAGTACAAATATTAAGAATCTAACACGAAAACGCACCTTGGTCTTCGAACAAATGCGAGTAACAATTTCGGATGTCGTCCTCGCACTCCCAACTAGACTCTCCTGGCGAGTGATGCTCCCATGCCACGCGAACCAACGATATAGATTGATTCAGTAACACCTTCACTCAGCGATCAAGGATGCCTACAGGTTGCTCTTGGTACGACAAGCTCGATCCAACAGTGATCTCGGAGTGATCAAGAACATGACTACTGTCTGCCACGTATCGCCTCAGCTGCGACACATGGAATACATCATGTATCCCTCAAGTGACGGTGGCAATGCCAATCTTTAAGCAACCTCTCCAACTCATTCAAAGACATCAAAAGGGTCGATGTATCTTGGACTCAACTTGCCACGTCCTCCGAATCGAATCGTGCCTCTAGTGATATCTTATATGGAGAGGGAGTGATGCTTAGACCTGGATCTAGCTATGTCATCAATACAAGATCTCTCCCATTCAATCCTAGCCACACAAAAAAACCATGTGACCATTGGTTAAAAGAGAGGGGCCTAGTCAGTGAGTTTACTAGGCAATTCACATCTAGTAGGTGCAGAAGCTTTAAAAATGCCAAAAGAATGTATTGTGCCATTCTCATATGGCGCCAAGCCTTATTTATCAAATGGCATCCAGCATCAAATGGCGCACATCATTAAATGGCATCGGAAGCATCAAATAGTGCACATCATTAAATGGCATCGGACATTATATACCGCAAGCTTCTACATGTGAGCTTCCTCGAGAAGCTAAGTCGTCAGTCATAATGACTGACAACACAACCGTCGAAAAAAATTCTTTTGAATCTCGAGTGCACAGCGCTCGAGGAGGATTGTGTTAGATTCATTATGATGATGTTTGTCAGTTATTACGAACCATTTACCATTGGCGCGAAGTGACCAACTCCTCACTGACTTAATACTCAACGTATTTCACAATTGGCGCCAATCAACAAGGTGCGCAATTCATTCATTTTCATCCAGAAGCAGTTAAAGATGATGTGGTGCGCATACCACTAATCTTAAAGAATGTACACGTAACACTGCCCACGACCAAGCGTATTTCTCTTACAGAATGCCATGCATCTCCTACAGCTAAGCTAACCGTTTTCACAAATGGGTGAAACAGAATATGGTGTACCAAACAGTGCATAATCAGCCTATTTTTGTACCGTGCGCCAATCATTGTAACTGTCTGGCAGTTATCACAAAACTCTATAAAAAGAGTTCTAAATCACTTCTCAAGGCATTATTAATGATCACAATCTTTTGACAAGGCTTTCGCAGCACGTTTAAGAGCTTTTCTCCTCCGATATCGCATCGTCCAAGGGATAAAGTGATCGTCTTCTGATCAGATTCCTATAGTTGTACTTCTCCATAATTAAATTATACTTTTGTACTTTCTTTTCTTAGTTTGTATTTAAGTCTTTTTCTTAGACTTTTGTTTTTACAAACAAAATGGCAAATCTGCAGGGGATGACTTCCTCCTCTGATAAAAAAAAGTGACAATTCAATGAGATATAGCGTCGGTCGGTACGACGTAGGAGACTTTGGTCGTCGAGTTCGACCAAATTGCTCATGAAGAACTGATTGGCATCGGGGATGCCAAACGTGCCACTGTTGCTGCCAAGTACGCTAGTACTACTGCTGCCAAGAACAAGGCGCATACTATCTGGACTCCGAAGTCCACCGTTGTGCCAATCATTGATGTTACTGCTCTGGACAAAGAAAAGCGCCCAATGGCTACTCCTTATTCTTTCCTAGTCCTTGACTTCGTGGAAAACTTACTCGATTGTACCTCTACGCCAGTTAGTGCTAGAACAACTTTGAACAAGAACTCTACTTCCAAAGATGTTATATTTAATGTTTACTTACTTATGCCCATAGGCACCGTACTAAACACGCTATGCCAAGCACGCAGAATACCAAGGCATCCTGCCTACTCTGCGCCAATCAAGCCAGCGCCATCACCTTCCTACCCTGCATATATCAAGAAATGAACAAGGAAGACTAAAGGTGTCACAGACTATCGACAATCAAGTCAGCCCTGACAATAACATGCACGCTTACCTCAATAGGCACAGAACAAAACTTCCTCAACCAAGTCATATGGTGCGCCAAAAGATCCTGATATAGTCTGCGCCAACCTGTAGTATGCACTATAAGGGCTTTCAAGAACCAGAACCCACTCACTTATGATAATGAGCTCAGCACTGCCCTGTACACGTAGGGGACATAAAAGTTTAGGAATGGGCATCATATTTCTAATGTAATCAGGCAGAGTCTGCCTTCCTATTCTTTTTCTCATCCTTCTACTGTAACTGATCTCTATGAACTCATTGTACAAAAGCGGAAGACCACGAGTTCATCTCATGCAGCAATAACTCTATATTACGAACATCACTGTAATCAATATCATGAGATTATAACCAAGTGCTGCTCTAAGACAGCCAAACGGTCGATGTTTGACCGTTTGAATTACCCTCGCTCTCCTTATGTGACTTTGATAGATAAAGATAACTCACTTCATGCATGATCAATTGCATACGACAAACACCGATGTCGCTCACATGAAGTTGACATCAAGTGCTGCTGCAAGATAGAAAAACGGTCTGTGTTCAACTGTTTGAATTACTTTCGATTTCATAATTACTCTCAATCTCCTAATGTGACCATAGTGGATGAAGACAAACTATAGTTTGCTTTTGTCAATATGACATCTCGTAGCAGTGGGGGTGAAAGACGCCCGAGGCATAATTCATCACGACCATCGAGTCAACAAAACCGTAGTCAAATCCTAGACACTTCTAAAGGGGTCTACCAAAACACAAGATCAAGAAGTCGAGACTTCTTCGGTCAAAGGAATCTTCTCGATTCTAACCCTGGGGTAGTGACTTACGAGACTTTGATGCTGACAGCAAAGACTCTGATCAAACTATCTTGTCTACCAGCTCATCTTTTGTATCAAGAGAAGTATCTGCTTATGTGACCAATAAAGTGCAAGATGCTTCCAGTTCTACTAACCAAGAGCAAATAATCACTACCTTGGAGGCTAATCTGAAGGCCATGGCGGACATGGTTACAAGCATGCATGTACTAATCATGACACAACATGTTGTTCCATCGGTTGTGAACCCAGTTCGAACTCAAGAACACACAACAGGTTCTATACATGTCAACACAAGCCCTGGAGCACAGCCTCCTCTAAATACCACCATCCCTGGAGATCATACACCTTCAAGCATAGGCTACTCCAAGTCATTCTGGTGCCGGGGGTGGTGCTTACTATGCGGTTCCCCATCCTAAGCCATCAAATCAATCTGCTACTCCTCAAACACTGGGAGACCCTCTTTAAGAAGTCAAGCTTCTACAAAATCAGTTCGAGGCTTTTAAACAGAATGAGGGATTACAAAAGTTAGGGATCAAACAACCCTATCCTGCATAGTAAAAGAAGTCCCGTTACCACCTAAATACAAGCCGCTGACCATAATGTTATTCGATGGCCGTACATCACCGAGTTAGTATATCATTCACTTCGAGATGATGACTGATCATCTCCAACAGAATGATACTGTAACACCCGTGAATTTTTAGAATTATTTTTTATTATTTATTTGATTTAAATAGGATTTTATGGAATTTATGAATATTTTTTATTAAATAGTTATTATTATAGATGACCTTAGCCAAGGTTAAGATTTGGAGTACAATACGACTAATAATTGTGACACGGATAGTGTACACGTGTGCTTTGACTAGTATTTTAGCCATGAAAGGGAAGGCCGAGTCATAGGTGTGTTCTAACTAGAAAAATTAGACCAAGTTGCAACTTAACCCCCACCAATGATTTATTTATTTAATTATTAGATTATTGACTTTCTAGGAGACCCGGTTGTACCAATTTAGCCCCGACTTGACCCGAACCAAATCCAAATCTATATAGACATATAGTACTCTCATATACCTTTATGTTGATACATATTTTGTATATATATTTTATTAATGTTAACATGTTTTCAATTTTGGAAAGTTTCTATTTATAAAAAGTGTCTACTTGTAATCCTAGTGTAATCCTAGTTGGCATTAGTTTATATTTGACCCAAAGTCCAACCCAAACCTATGTAGGCATGTTGGGCATTAATATATATTAATAAATAAATATATATATATATATATATATATATATATATATATATTATATTTAATTCAGATTTGGATTGTATATATATATAAGATAGATTTAATTAGTCTATATTAGGAAAGACCTTTTTAATCCTCAATCCAATCAATTAGCCAACTCTCCAAACAACCAAACCATACCAAGTGGACCCCCACCATGGAGTATTTGCCCAAGAAACCCACCTTGGCCGAACAGCTCATTAGGAATAGGATTCCTACTCCTTTTCATGCATGCAACCCAAAAAGTCCATATATATACCTACTTTTAGCCAAACCCTAACCCTAATTTAATTCTCCCTTCCTCTTCCACTCCATAGCCAACCAACCTCCTCTCCCCCTCCAAATTTTGGCAGCACCTCCTCCATCCAAATTAATTATCTTCATCCCCTCCATCATACAACTCTTTCTCCTCCATAAAACTCCTTTCATCCTTCTATCATCCAAACTCCACCAAACAAACCCTAAAAACTCTATCTTCTCCATCCAACCATCTAGAGCCATTGCTAACCCCTCCAAACTCATCAAGAGAGGATTAGCAAGCAAGGATAGCAATAAAGGTGGGAGCTTTGGCAAGGAGAAGCCTCCATAACCCAACAAGCAAGGACTTGTAAGAAACCCTAATTTTTCTATCTCAAACCTATGCTATAATTCTATAGAAATTCTATTATTAAATCTATAAAATAGTATTTTGGTACCTTTTTTATGTATTTTCACCCATAAAAGTTTCATGATTTATAGTCATAATATTCATGTTTCGGTAGGATCAAATTTAACCTCGTTGTGAAGGAACTATAAGTTATTGCAGGTTATTTTTGAAACCAAATTTTATGTGTCTTCATATATAGAAATTAGGATTTTTAAGTAATTTTCCACGAATTTAGCAACTCAAATCTGGTCGATAAAATTATAGGTCAAAACTAGCTTTTTCAGGCAATCTGTCGACTTAGAATGTTCCAAATTAGTAGCATAACTTAACTCTTGTATTCACATCTTAATTCCTAGATATAATATACTTTAAATTCTATAAAAGCATATTTTTGGATATTTTAGCTATTTGAGTAATTGGCTATGTTCAGGAGGAGTTTTGGGTAGACTAGCTGACGTAGTAGTCAACTAGTCACATAAATCTTTATAAATCGTAATTCTAGAATTTTAGAGTTAATACTATAGAAAATAGTTTTAAATATTATTTTTAAGAATTTTCTATGAATTTTAAGTGTGTTATTGACGTGGGGTCATAATCGATTAATTGGAAGGTCGAAAACCCTAAAACTGTGTTCCGAGGTCTCGTTGGATACGTATGTATGTTATACAATTTAAGTAGTCCTACAAGATATTTGAATATAGTTAAAGTAGTTTAAAGCACTAATTTAATTAATTAAGTTCTGTTATAAGTTTCATAAGTAGTTAAATAAATTATTTAGGAGCATTGGATTCCGGAGGCGTGGACATGGGAGCGAGACTTCATCTTCACCTCACGAAACCAGGCAAGTACACCTTGCCAAACTTTATAGTACTTACATGCTTTTCCATATATCTATTTTTCATATCTTACTTAGTTCCATATTTCTCATGTTACATGTCATAGTTATTCTAGTTTTATGTACGCGTAGTTTTTACTCATTTTCTATATTACTTTTCTGTCTTTATTATATTGTTCATGTCTAGTGATAGTACTGTTCGGCCAATGCCATGTTTTCCTGACCTATTTGACCTGTACTTGACTTGGACATATCTAGATAGACTTGGCTTCCTAGTACCTTAGGAGAGAACATTTTATTAGCCATGGCCATACCTCTATTGTTAGTACCTCCCCGGGCTACGATAGAGAACCTATTATAGGACTATTAGTGCCTCCCCGGGCTACCATTTTTAGCCATAATTAATATTATATTCTCATGACATGTCACCATCTATAGAGTTTCTTTTCGTTTTATTCTTTTTTCGAATGGTTATTCCTATTTTCTTACATGTTATTTACTGTACAGTGGACATGTATATTATGTGTCTTGCTAGTCCTCTTAGGACCAGGTGATCTCTCAAGTATTAGTTAGAGACGAGGACTACCCGGAGGTATACGATTCTGGAGTCGAGACGGGTGATGTACCTTCGCAGAAGGACAAGATAGTGGCCGAAGACATCCCTTGAGACATGTCTCTTTATTTATAGACTTGTTATTTCATTTTCTTTTTTTTCAGTGGACATGTAGTTGATTATTCATTTCTTTATACTGTAGTTTCGGGATGTCTTACCCGCACAGTTATTATTTCTATTTCATGTTGGACTGATCTTTCTCTTTAGTATTATTTTATTGGACTTGATATATCGTGTCTTATTTTCTGTGTGGATGAGATTAGCAGTGACCTGTGACTTGTATTGTATTGCTGGGTTGTTGTCATGATTTAAACCTTAAGCATTTTGCTAATGGGCTTACTTTGATATTTGGCCCACTAGTGAAGTGTTGCTGGCATGTACTTCTGGTCCTATACGTATTTTGGGACTGGAGCGTTATATATTTTTATGGTGGCTCATGCAAGTCCATATTAATCACTTCGATTATGTTACTGTACCGACGTGAGCCTGCGAATAGGATAGAAAGGACCCATATGAACTCATCCATATACTTGATCTCCTTCTTTGATTCTATTTTTGAACTCTTATTTGATTGCCTTGAATTACATCTTACTTGATTCCTTTTCTACCGCGAGTCTTATTTCTCGTGTGATAGAATTTAGGAAGATGACTCATCCTAGATATATATGCTCTATTAATTAAGTTACACTGTTAGTTAAACTCTTGAAAGTTGGATAGAAAGCCTCACCAAGTAGCTTCCAAAGTCCTTATAAGCCAATTAATAAAGTATAGTTGAATGACACTGAACATAAGATAGTGTACAAGGATAGGCTTACCTAGACTCTAGAGTCTTAGAGGCCCATACCCCAATTGGACGACCAAATCCTTAGACAAAATGATAGTAGGGAAACTGTAGAGACACAAACACCGGACGAGTCTTAGACCTTGATGAACTTGAACTACTTGTGCTTTCTTTCAAATCATATTCTCGTGTACTTATATTATTTGACTATCTTGACTGATGCTGCTATTATTACCTATTTTTGCAAGATTATTATTTATCGAGCTTGTTCAGTACATATGTTTTATTGGAGACGCCCACTAACATGTTGTCTATTTAGAATCAGTATATTATGGTCTGATCAACCTAGTGCACTTGGTTCACTCTTCTTATGGTTATTCTACATGGATTGAGATATAGTTAACAAATACTTGCCCTCTAGGATCTCATCCACAACTTCCCTAATAACTCTCTCTTTTTCGAACTATTCAATCACCTTTGAAACCCCATAATTGTATTTGATCCTTGAACTCTCTATTATTTTATGTCTTTACCTATTCCTAGAAGACAAACCCTTGTGTTTGGGGAGGTATCCGCGTGGACCGCTTCCCGACCAGGCGACATAGTTTTTGCAAGCTAGACAGCAGACAGGAGCACAACGACCAAGACAGGCCTTTGCCATGAGGATTGAAGACGGAACAACGACACAAGAGGCAGCGAAAGGTAATAACTTAATTTTGTGTTAGATTATTAGTTTACGCTAGTTTGGTGCATGTTTGCTTAGGAATAACCATAGAGGCAAAGCACACTTTAGAGACATCTTAGACCATAGATATATTTTCCTTTACATTAGTGAATTATTTTTATTTCGATGAGAAAATTCTTTTAAGGGGGGGTAGAATGTAACACTCCTGAATTTTTGGAATTATTTTTCTATTATTTATTTGATTTAAATAGGATTTTATGGAATTTATGAATGTTTTTTATTAAATAGTTATTATTATAGATGACCTTAGCCATGGTTAAGATTTGGAGTACAAGATGACTAAGAATTGTGACACGGATAGTGTACACGTGTGCTTTGACTTGTGTTTTCACCATGGAAGGGAAGGCCGAGCAATAGGCGTGTTCTAACTAGGAAAACCAGGCTAAGTTGGGACTTAACCCCCACCAATGATTTATTTATTTAATTATTAGATTATTGACTTTCTAGGAGACCCAGTTGTACCAATTTAGCCCCGACTTGACCCAAACCAAATCTAAATCTAAATAGACATGTAGTACTCTCAAATACCTTCATGTTGATATATATATATTTTGTATATATATTTTATTAATATTAATACATTTTTAATTTTGGAAAGTTTCTATTTATAGAAAGTGTCTACGTGTAATCATAGTGTAATCCTAGTTGGCATTAGTTTATATTTGACCCAAAGTCCAACCCAAACCTATGTAGGCATGTTGGGCATTAATATATATTAATAAATGTATGTATTTTATATTTAATTCAGATTTGGATTGTATTTATATAAGATAGATTTAATTAGTCAATATTAGGAAAGACCTTTTTAATCCTCAATCCAATCAATTAGCCAACTCACCAAACAACCAAACCATACCAAGTAGACCCCCACCATGGAGTCTTCGCCCAAGAAAATCCCCCCCCCCCTTGGCCGAACATAGGATTCCTACTCCTTTTCATGCATGCAACCCAAAAAGTCCATATATATACCTACTTTTAGCCAAACCCTAACCCTAACATAATTCTCCCTTCCTCTTTCTCTCCATAGCCGACCAACCCCCTCTCTCCGTCCAAATTTTGACAGAACCTCCTTCATCCAAATCCATCATCTTCATCCCCTCCATCATACAACTCTTTCTCCACCATAAAAACTCCTTTCATCTTTCTTCCATATCCAAACTCCACCAAACAAATCCGAAAAACTCCATCTTCTCCATCCAACCATCTAGAGCCATTGCCAACTCCTTAAAACTCATTAAGAGAGGATTAGCAATCAAGGATAGCAATAAAGGTGGGCAAGGAGAAGCCTCCATAACCCAACTAGCAAGGACTTTTGGTAAGAAATTCTAATTTTTTCATCTCAAACCTATGCTATAATTCTGCAGAAATTCTATTATTAAATCTGGAAAAAATAGTATATTGGTACCTTTTTTATATGTATTTTTAGCCATAAAAGTTTCATGATTTATAGTCGTAATATTCATGTTTCGGTAGGATCAAATTTAACCCCGTTGTGAAGGAACTATAAGTTGTTGGTGGTTATTTTCGAAACTGAATTTTATGTATGTTCATATATATAAATTAGGAATTTTAAATATTTTTCCACGAATTTAGCAACTCAAATCTGGTCGATAAAATTATAGGTCAAAACTAGCTTTTTCGGGTAATCTGCCGACTTAGAATGTTCCAAATTAGTAGCATAACTTAACTCTTGTATTCATGTCTTAAGTCTGAGATATAATGTACTTTAAATTCTGTATAAATTATATTTTTGGATATTTTAGCAATTTTGAGTAATTGACTATGTTCAGGACGAGTTTCGGGTAGATTAGCTGACGTAGTAGTCAACTAGTCACATAATTCTTTATAAATCATAATTCTATAATTTCAGAGTTAATACTGTTGAAAATAGTTTTAAATATTATTTTTAGGAATTTTATATTATTTTTAAGTGTGTTATTGACGTGGGATCATAACAGATTAATTGGAAGGTCGAAAACCCTTAAACTGTGTTTCGAGATCTCGTTGGATACGTATGTATGTTATACAATTTAAGTAGTCCTACGAGATATTTGAATATAGTTAAAATAGTTTAAAACACTAATTTAATTAATTAAGTTCTGTTATAAGTTTCATAAGTAGTTAAATAAATTATTTAGGAGCATTGGATTCCGGAGGTGTGGACATGGAAGTGAGTCTTTATCTTCACTTCACGGAACCAGACAAGTACACCTTGCTAAACTTTACAATACTTACATGTTTTTCCATATCGCTATTTTTATATCTTACTTAGTTCCATATTTTTCCTGTTCCATGTCATAGTTATTCTAGTTTTATGTGCGCGTAGTTTTTACTCATTTTCCATATTACTTTTCTATCTTTATTATCTTGTTCATGTCTAGTGATATTACTGTTATGCTTATGCCATGTTTTCCTGACCTGTTTGACCTGTACTTGACTTGGACATGACTAGATAGACTTGGCTTCCTAGTACCTTTGGAGAGAACATTTTATTAGTCGTGGCTATACCTCTATTGTTAGTGCCTCCCAGGCTACGATAGAGAACCTATTATAGGACTGTTAGTGCCTCCCCGGGGCTACGATTTTTAGCCATGATTAATATTATATTCTCATGACATGTCACCATCCATAGAGTTTCTTTTCGTGTTATTCTTTCCTCAATTGGTTATTCCTATTTTCTTGCATGTTATTAATGTACAGTAGGCATGTATATTATGTGTCTTGCTAGTCCTCTGAGGACCTGGTGATCTATCCAGGCTAAGTTAGAGACGAGGACTACCTGGAGGTATACGGTTCTGGAGTCGAGGCGGGTGATGTACCTTCGCAGGAGGACGAGATAGTGGCCGAAGACATCTCTTGAGACGTGTCCCTTTATTCATAGACTTGCTATTTCATTTTCTTTCTTTTCAGTGGACATGTAGTTGATTATTCATTTCTTCATACTGTGGTTTCCGGATGCCTTACCCGCACAATTATTATTTTTTATTTCATGTTAGACAAATCTTTCTCTTTAGTATTATTTTATTGGACTTGATATATCGTATCTTATTTTATGGTGTGGATGAGATTAGTTGTGACCTGTGACTTGTATTGTATTACTGGGTTGTTATCATGATTTACAGCTTAAGAATTTCGCTAATGGGCTTACTTTGAGATTTGGCCCACTGGTGAAGTGTTGCTGGCAAGTACCGTATCCTGGTCCTATACGTATTTTAGGACTGGGATGTTACAGATACTCGACTTACTAGAGTGTTCATCGGATGCTTAGCAGGTGTTGCCTATGACTGGTATCGAACCTTACCAAATACTGCATAACATCTTTCCTAGCATTAAAACAGATGTTCCTGGAATGATTCTATAAAGGGAGCCATGACATGACTATGTCTGCACTCACCAAAATCAAATAAAAGTCCAATGAGACAGCCGAAAGTTTCATCGAGCGCTTCCGACGGGAGGCACTGAAAATGCCTCTGGGTACCCCTGACACATAGACTATAGATACTTGTAAATCAAACTTGTTACCTATAGTCAGCATATGGACGGAACCTACACAATTTCAAGATTAGGGTTCCTTTATTATAAGTGCTAGAGCAGCTGAAGATAGTGCTAAGAAATTTAAGCAACTGGCATCCCGATGCCGAACCTGAACAAAAATAATTATCCTGCAACCAGTAGCGGTAGTCACCAAAATAATCACAAAGGCAAAGAAGCTTTAGCCATCAATATAGGTCAGGCAGCACCTATGGCAAGAGCACCTCCACAGAGGGCATCACCACGACCCAAGGAAGAGTATTCCTTCGATGACGACGACGTCATGAGCATATTTTATTGCTTGATCAAAAGCAATAAGCTTCAACTGCGAGAGATCAAACGGCCAGGCGAAGTAGGTAAGATTGACAATCCTAAATATTGCATGTATCATATGTTTTTGGGGCTTACAACCAGGCCGTGCTACGTACTCAAAGGAAAGTTCCAAGAGCTGGTCAACGCCAAAGCAATTACTCTCGAAAAAGTCAAAAAGACGGTGACATCCAATGTCGTCTCTCTATAATTTGGAGACTTTGCTCCTCAGCTAGTCCCTAATGGTATTGCCCCGATACCTAAGGCAACTATGGAGAACGTCAACCTCCTACCGGTACAAAGTGATAATTTAGTGCCACTGTCAACAGCCAAAGGCAAAATCATGTGGGTTCATCTAGACTTTGTCGTCGAATTCAAACAAAAAGTAACTGTCTCTTCTGGCAATTCAAAAAAATTGGCCAAGTACAAATTATGCAACATGACTTCAAGTGAGCACTCCTCACTTGATGGTTGTGTTCCCTCTTTGAAAGCTACTTTTATTCTGCAAGGATCCACATCTTTCCCTTCAGAGACTGTCCTGCAGACATCATAAGTCAACTACCAACCTGAATTTCATCGATACAGTTAGCAATCTCGTGAGCTAAAGATAAAGATGGTATATGACTTTTAGAAGGTACCAGGTTTGAACAATAGAAAGGGGTCTCTGATACCTATATCTCTACAACTTCAAGACAACAGGTCTCGAATTAAACTATGATTTAGAATAGATCACATGTTCCCTCATCAAATAAAGAAGTCCTCTGCTACTAAAATACAGCAATTTGGCGACGGACTATTAGCAACGGATCTTATCCATCACTAATAGCGACGGACTAGCGACTATCTTGTGACGGACTACCGTCAGAAAGCAATGGATAATTTTTTTATTTTTTTGTCAAAATCAGTCGCACATCCGTTGCTAATTTGAAGATAATTTAGCGACGGATTGATCTCCGTTGCTAATATGTTGCACATTGTGGCAGCAAAATCTGGAAAAATTGGCGTGATAAATTAACGTCTAACTAGCGACGGACGTTCCGTCGGTAATCTAGCGGGTATTTAGTGACTACCTAGCGATGGCTATATCCGTCGGTAGTCCGTCGCTAAAAACTGTAACCTAACTTAAATTGAACCGACAGGGGAGGGAGGAATTTTTCATTCCCCCCAAAAAGTCTCTCTCTCTCTCTCCTCTCTCTCTCTCTCTCCTCTCTCTCTCTCTTCCCCCTCTCTCTCTCACCTAGTCCAGCGGCTCTCTCTCTCCGACGGGTCTCTCTCTTCGGTGCTCTCTCCGGCGACTCTCTCATTCTCAGGTATTCTCTCACTCTCTCCCTCTCTCTTTCTCTCTGTTTAACATATACGGTTTTGAGTTTGGGGGGTCGGCTGTCGCTGGGGCCGACGGGGTGGGAGGGAGGGAGTAGTGGCGGGGGGTGTTGAGGGCGGGGGGCAGGGTAGGGTTTAGGGTTTCGGGGGAGGGTAGGGTTTCGGGTGGAGGGGTCGACTGTCACGGGGGTCGACGGTGGAGGGGGGGCGGGGGGTGGATGGTGTTGGGTGCGGGGCGGGGGGCAGGTTAGAGTTTAGGGTTTGCTGTCGGGGGGGTGAGGGAGAGGGGGTGGGTGTTTACTGTCGGGGGGGGGAGGGGGTGGGGTGGGGGTTTGCTATCAGGGGTGGGCTGTCGGGGGGGGGGGGTGGGGAAGGGGGAGGGGGTTTGCTGTTCGACGGGGTAGGAAAATGGATAGGGGGGTATCGGTGGTTTCGGATCGGACCATTCTATGAGTATCGGTGGTTTTGGATCGGAGTATCGGATCGGGGGAGGGGGTATAGATGGCTTCCGATCGGACCAATCCTATGAGTATCGGATCGGGGGAGGGAGGTATCGGAATCGGTATCAGAATTGGAATCGGTATCGGATCGGAGGAGGGGATGGGGGAGGGGGGCGGGTAGGGGAGGGGGTAGGTGCTATCGGGAAGGGGGTCGGGAAGGGGATGCTGTCGGCACACACACACATACATACATACACACACATGCACACATACACACTCACACACACACACATATATATAGGAGTATATATAAACTTTAGTAGGATCGAAACCGAAACTGAAATCAAAACCAAAACCAAATCAGTGTCGGTATCGGGCTATTCCTATGAGTATCGGTATCGGTATCGGACTATTTCGTTAAGTATCGGTATCGATATCAGACTATTTCATTGAGTATCGGAATCGGTATCGGTATCGGTATCGAACTAATTATGTTTAGTTTGTCTTACGATACAGATTTTCACATCCAAATTAAAATGGATCGTTACTTCGTTGATCGTACATAGATGTACCAGCGGATCAACCTCCTCGACCATAGATACTTATAAGTATTGACCGTATCAGATTAGTATCGGTCCAATGGTTTGGTATAGGCCGTATCGGTTGGTATTGGTCTTAGCGAATTGGTATCATCCTATCCGATATGTATCGGCCGTATAGCTAGGATTCGTATTGGCCTTATCGATTCGGTATCGGCCATATCCGATAGGTATCGGCATATCAGATTAGTATCGTCAGTATCAGTTTGGTATGGTGGAAGGTTTAGTAACAACTGTACTTGGATTTCTCTTCTAGAGCTAGATTACCATTGCAAGAGAGTCACGAGAGCGTAGCTGGCCAGCTATAGAACATACATGCCTCCTTTTCAATCTCGCTTTTCCATTTCCAGATGGAAAAGGAAGCATGTATGTTACTGTAACTGGCCAATCACGATCTGGTGACTCTCTTGCAATGGTATTCTAGCTTGAGAAGAGAGAAATCCAAGTACAGTTGTTACTAAACCTTCCACGATACTAATCCGAAATGGTCGATACTAATCCAACACCAATCTGATCCCAGTACATATCGGATTGGTCGATAACAATTTGTTAAGGCCAATACCAATCTGATACATCCTATACCAAATCGATAGATCGATACTAGTCTGATATAGTAGATACTAAGTACATCCGGCCTATACCAATGGATCCACCAATTACTGTACGATAGGCCCAACGATTCCTGTTACATCCGGTTATTGGTGAGTACATAATTATATAGTAATTCAGTTAGTCTTGTGATATAGATTTTTACCTCCAATCTGCGATGGATCGTTACTTCTTTGATCGTACATGGATGTACAAACGACAACACGAGTATAGCAACGTATAAGTAGTGTACAGTTTAGTAACAATCTAGCTAGGAATTAGTCAAGAATAATTATAATTAATTCAGGATTATTAATTCTTGATCCAGATCATCAATCAAGGTCAAGAGTTGATAACCAAGATTAATGTACAATTAATCAAGATGATATAGAACGTAGTGTAGATGCAACGTATATGTAGTGTACAGTTTGGCATGTCCCGCTCGAATACTGACCGATACCCGATATTGACCGATACCGGTCCGATACAGTCCGATACCGATACAGTTTGGCATGTCCCGGTATCGGTATCAGACTATTCTTATGAGTATCGAAATCGGTATCGGTATTGGACTATTCCTATGAGTATCGGTATTGGGCTATTCCTATGAGTATCGATATCGGACTATCCCTATGAGTATCGGGGCTTGCTGGCCGCAGGGTGTCGGAGCATACACGTGTACACACACACATACACAAACACACACACACACACACACACACACATATATATTATTTTATATATATATATATATATATATATATATATATATATATATATATATATAATTTTTTTTAATATATATATATATATATTCAGTACACACGCACATATATATATATATTCGAGGAGTATATATATATAGAGGAGTATATATTAACTTTGGACCGAAATCGAATAAGTAAATTTAGTATATTGAAAACCGAAACCGAACCGAATTTTTTAAAACCGAAACCAAACCGAATAAGTAAATTTAGTATATTGAGGCTCTCGCCTGTACACACACCCTCCCTTAACACATACACATATTTGACTAGGACATACACACCCTCCTACTCTTTCACTCTCACTGTCACACCGTTAACACACACACATTTAACTGAAACACACACACATACACCCCTCACCATATCACTCTTTGTCTATATACATGATTTGGCTAGAAACTTGATCCTGACAGCACAATGTTATCCTGTTCTCAGAAGGAGAACTATAAGTACATATCTTTTCACAACATATCACCTTATTAAAGACCCTTAATGTGAATATCATGTTACCGCGGTGTCGAAAGACTGACATGTCCTAATTTTCTAAGTCATGTGCTTTGACATAATCCTCCCAACTCTTTCCTCCTATGTAGTAATCTTGTATTTCTTTATGAATTTCAAGACGGCATATAGTGACTCGTAATGGAAAAATATGCCGTCTTGAACTTCATAAAGAAATACAAGATTAATACATAGGAGGAAAGTGTTGGGAGGATTATGTCAAAGCACACGGCTTAGAAAATTATGACATGTTAGTTTTCCGACACCGTGGTAACATGGTTGTCACATTAAGGGTCTGTGACAAGGTGACATGTTGTGAAAAGATATATCCTTATAATTCTCCTACGAATGTTGAAGAAAACATCATCTTTCTAGACAATGACGATGATGGAACATCTAGTAAGTCGTTCGAATCATTCTATGTCAACAATTTTTTCTAATTATGTTTAGTTTTTCTTCTTTTCTGAAAAAGGTTTCTTCTTCCTCAGAACTCTTTTCTCCCTTCTTTTTTTTTTTGTCAGAGAGATGGCTCCCAAGACTCCCCGAGGTGGTACTGCTAGGAAGGGGCCGAGGCAAGGAACCCATGCCGAAGGTGGAGGCTCTCGTGAAGGAAGAGAGACTATCTCCGTTCGTCAAACAAGTGCCGGTGACTATTAAGGAGGAGGTGTTACCAAAGGTCGTGGTCAAGGAAGAACCGATGACCATCAGGGAAGAGATTGCTCCCAAGGTTGAAGTTAAGGATGAGCCACCGTCAGAGAGTAGTAGCATCGGGACTGACCCTCCTGTCCCTATAGAAGACCTCAACCAGATTGAGCCTTCGTATGCAAAGTGGCTGAGAGAATGGTACATGCCTCAACGCAACTATGATTCGTGGCTGTGAGCATTAATCGTCTGACTTGCGGTCTTTGCTGAGGCCAAAGTTGATTTTCTTTTTTATCGAATATTGAATATTTGTGTTTAAATATTGAATATTTGTGTGTTTTGTGTGAACAATTTGAATGCTTGGGAAATTTATGTGTTAGAATTGTTTGTGTGTTTTGTATATTGGAATTGTGTATATTAGAATTGCTTGGGATTATTTATGTGTTTTGTATATTGGAATTGTGTATATTGGGAATGCCCAGTTTTATGCTATTTTTTTCCAAAAATTCCCAGTTACCGACGGACTGGCGACCACTTTCCGACGGACTATCCGTCGCTAACTGGAGATTCCCAGTTAGCGACGGATGAGCGACTAAAAGCCGACGGATTATCCGTCGCCAAGGTCCTGGAATTATGAAAGATATCCAGGAGCCTGTCGATGGATTATCCATCGCTACTCCGCCGCTAATCCGACGAGGTTGGTGACGGATTAGCAATGGATTAGCGATATATTTTGCGTATCAGAAACCCTCTGATACGCGTTTAACGACGGTTTAGCGATGGATTGTCCGTCGCTAAACATTGCTATATTAAAATTTTAAAATGTCGAAGTTGACGGGAAACCGTCGGCTAGCCATCGCTAACCGTTTTGATGTAGACAATGGTAAACCGTCGCAAAGTAGTCGCTAAGCGACGGACTAGCGACGAATTTGTTTTAGCGACGAGGTTATTCTCGACGAATTTTTTTAGCCAGTATCCGTCGGTAATCCGTCGATAATGTCAATTAGCGACGGATTAGCGACATATACGGCCGTTGCTAAATTGTTGTATTTTAGTAGTGCTCCAAGGACAAGGTATGAGTGAAGACCTGTAACATGGTTTCTCTCTCACCTGTGTTAGAAGAAGAAGTCATGATTGGTACTAGGTCTGGTAGACTCTATCTCCAAGATTATCCGGATGGTCAAGGGAACGAAGTTGTTGCTCCTCCTTCCGCTCCTAATGCTCTTCGAACATCAGCTCCACCAGCTGATTCGGGTCCTTCCAAAATGACAATAGCTAATAAAGGCAAGCAGCAAGTTCGCTTTGACAAGAACCTGAAGAAAACTATTACAAGATCTTCAGAAACCATACAACTTTGATATATTGGCTCAGCTAGCCAATACTCTAGTAAGACTATCAATATTCGAGCTCCTTCGTCTCTCAACAGAAACTCGAAAAACATTAAGAGAAGCTCTGATGCAAGTCGATGCTTGTCTTGCACATCTTAAGAGTCAGACGAAGAGCTTGTGGCATGCCCTCAATGTCATAGCGTGATGAAAATAATGCCAAATATCACCTTCACCCAAGATGACATGCTGCTGAAGGACAATCGGCACGACTAACCTCTTTACTTCACTGGCTATGTCAAAACAATGAATGTAGATCGCATTCTTGTCAGTCCTAAATCTACACTCAATATAATCCCGAAAACTTTGTTGGATTCTCTAAACTATTTCGGTTCATAGCCTCTCAGCGACAAAGACAATTCTTGGATTCAATTCTGGAAAAAGTAAACCACTATAAAAGATTCGCTTGAGAGTCACTACACCAAATTAGGGCATTTACGGATTCTTACTTATGGCGCACAATAGATGCAGGCCATAAAAGTGATAAAATTATGGCACATTTGAAATACGGGCCATAAATTCTCTTTTTTTCTCTTTATTACGACGCAGTTTTTTAGTGCAGTAAAAGTTATAAATTATGGCGTGCATTTGTGCGAGCCATAAATTATAGGATTCTTACGGCCTACACAGAATACCGTAAATTGTGATATATTTTTACGGCTCGTTTTTGGCAGCCATTAATTGTGATATATTTTTACTGCTCATTTTTGGCAGGCCGTAAATGGTAAGTTGCAAGGCCACTCAAATAATCAATCTCAAATTAACTCTTATTCACTGGCTCATTTTTTGTATTTAAGGGTTTGGTATACATACGATTATTTATACGATGCAAACATATTTGTAAACATATTTTATACCTAAGGTGTAACGCCCCAGTCCCAAAATACATAGGACCAAGTACGTAGACATGCCAGTTGTATACATACGAAGCATACTCCAATATATGGAACCTCGTATGTATACATAAGCTGTAAAATGCAGTAACCATGAAACTAATCTCATCCATAAAGCAATATATCATAAAATCAACTTATAAATGTCATTTGTACAAAACGTTAGACGAAGACAAATCCACTACCAACAAAAAGAGAGAAATACATAGTGACGATGGAAGAGTCGAGCGAGGCGAAAGACGATCCAAAGCTAGTATCGCGAAGGTAGGCTGTAAACTATGTCCCTGGCTAGAGCACCTGCAAAAATCACAAACACACCTGGAAAAATCACTAGGTCCTCAGAGGGACGTAACAAGATACAGGAAGAACATGCTAATATGAACTGTCAGAATAAAAAAATAATATACAAAAGACTATCCTAGACACAAATATGCAAAGGGGATTCTAACCGTCTAATGTACAATTTAGAGGATAACTTTCATGCGCATGGGTGGGATTTAGGCTATAACTACATAACTGGCATCCAGTCATACGTATCCGGCTGTAACGTCCAAAACGTCAGAGGGTAACTGCAAATATAATCTCGCCATAGTTTCTTTCGAAAACTATGGTTTACCTGTTTGGCTTTCCATATGCACTAGTGACTGTCCTTCCCCAATATTTCCCATACTGACTAAGTCATGTCCAGGGCCCACCCAGTTTTGTAACTGCTCGAGTCTCTATACGTTAATCGTAGCCGTTACGATCATCTATCCGACACACGACTATAAAGATGGTCAATCAATATGCAAGACGTGACCCTAACAAAATATCTCAAACCATGTAGTGAGAGTGTCATGGCTGAAGGAGATATAAGAATATCCCACAACAAGAAGCTAGTCCACTAAAACTAAGTCAACATGCATAAAATAATGTAAAATAATAAAAAATGACTAATAGAGTCGCTTACGCCCAAGTGTGGCTTGGACGCACAGTTTATAACAAATAAAATTAACAATTATGAAACAAAGTAAATAAATGCTAAAAATAAATAATATGACAGTAAATTAGCAAAGTATACTTACATGGTGGTTGGAAGGTGTTTTGACGACGTTCAGTAGATGAAATCGACAAGTGAGAAGAAGATACAAGAGTGGAACCTCCGCAAACGTTTTCGAATGTTGAAACAAACATCAAAAATATTCCCGGTGTAAAAAATATATCTAGGAAACGTCTATCAGAAAGTCCAATTCTGGAACAGGGGCAAAATCGTAATTTTGAGTCAAAACGATATCCGTCGTTGGACCCGCATTGTACCGAAATATGTGCCAGTACCTACGGTCTCTAAAGTCGTCAAACTACATATCTACGGATCCGATTTTCTGAGATGAACTCAATGGTATGTCAAATTTTAGATTCCGATGAGTCGTGCACAAAATCATCCGTTGAATTGGATCGTGGGGCCCGCAAAACAACGATCCGATCAACTGTCTCAGAATCGGACCAAACTTGGCTCACAGGACCAGAACAATATTTTGAGTCCAATGGCGTAAGTTTCATCGCGATTTGACGAATGTGTAAAAAGTAATTGGGAAATTTCGAAAAAGGTCGATACGGCTTTCTTCGACGGATACGGATCAAATTCGCCGTGCACACGCGACCAATTTGAATTTCGTCAAAGCCCACACGTCCACAAAGTCGATATGCACCTTTTAGTACCTTCAGTTTGTGACGGGGTCATCCGGTTTGTCAGGACGGACCTCGTATCAGAGGTTTTTAAGGTTTTTAAAAGTTAATTTTTTAGGATTTTGGAATTTAAATTAAACAGAAATTATATGGATAAAAATAAAACTGTTTGAAGGGATTCAAACGTGGTTAGGTTGTCTACTATTTCCTTCAGGTAGATTTTCAAATTCTTTAATATGTGTTCCAAAAAATGACTTCCAAAATAGCTCCTCGGAATAGTTTCTGTGCCCAAAAAATTGTTATTTTTCTTGATTTGGAACTCGATTTTCTTCATGCATACTACGAATTAATCGAAACTATTTAAAGGAAAACGAAGAGGGTTGGCTTGGCTTTCTAACGGATCTAACATAATCGAAAATAATGGAACATACACGAAGAAAATTGATGGTGAAGTAGGGTAGCTCGGGGTTGGGTGTGCGATGCAATGGATGTGCGCTCTCGGGTTTCCAGTGCGTGCGACGGCTCCTGTTGGCAGGGGGCGGAGTGACGCCGGTCGGGAAGGGTCATCCAAGGTCAGGAACGAGGCTCTTGGTAGAAGCACGAAGGTTTCGCGAATGATTTCTTAGGTTTTCGATGGATTTTATCGGATGGGTTCGAGTTTTATACTCAAGTTTTCAATCCGAATTAGATTCGATTTATATGAGATTTTGGATAGATTTTTGGGTCTATGGTTGGTTTAATCGGAAGAGAACCTTTAGGATTGGATAGGAATTCTTTTGAAAAGATTTGGTGTTAAATTCATGGTGTTTGAATTCGGGTACTAAGAGACTTGAGTCACCGTAATACGTGCAGTTGGCACGGTTCTGTGATCAGGAAAGAAGGAAAACTGCAGCAGTTTCCTCTTCTTCTTCTTTTTTTCAAAAGCTCGCTATATATATATATTGTTACATATAAATCTATATATATATATATATATATATATATATATATATATATATATATATATATATATATATATATATATATATAAAAATATACATATATATGTATATATAATAGATATATATATATTTTTTTCAAAAAAAAAAAAAAAAAAAAAAAATATATATATATATATATATATATATATATATATATATAAAATATATATATATATATATACATATATAATAGATACACAAATATATAATAGATACACACACATATTCATATATATATACACACACATATATAATAGATACACACACATATTCATATATATATATATATATATATATATATATATATATATATATATATATTTGTGTATATACACATATTTTTTTTAACACAAATATACATATATAATAGATACAAAAATATATAATAGATACACACACATATTTATATATATATATTTGTGCATATACATATATTTTTTTTAAATATATATATATATATATATATATATATATATATATATATATTTCAAAAGAAAAATTTATTGAAATAAAAGCTGGCTCAGAACGAGCATTACAAGCAGGGGTAGGACCGAAAAACACAAAAGGGGCCCTGATAGGCATGGTAGGAAATCTAAAAAGGATCAAAAACAAGATTCCAAAATTTTATGACTGAAATTTCACAAACTCGGATTGACAAAACTGTTATTTCGAAAAGAAAATTTTGAAGTAACAGAGATTGAGGTTTCGAAATTTTAAAACGTAAATCTCGAAATTTCCAAACCAAAATGCAAAATGTGGGAAAGTGGGGAAGTTGGGCATAGATGGGGGTGAGGGCTCTCGGCCCTGAATATAATTCAGTTTTTTTTGGAAAGAAAGGGAATTCGAATTATGAAAATACATTCGAAATTCGAAAGGTTCTGGTCCCTAGCGCACGAGACCCTAGGGCGGTCAAACCAGCGCGCGGGAGAGGCACACGGGACCCGAGGGGGCAGTTCCACGTGGCACGAGGGTGCGCTGCCCTAGGGTGCGGGGCCCGAGGGCGCGTCGTACGAGGGGAGCCGCTCAGCGCGGTGGGGGCCGGCGAGCGCCGTCGGGAAGGGGGGAGGGGGGCTCCCGCCACCTGCGTGCAGGCCGGAGCCGGCCGGAAAGGTCGCCGAGAGCGGCGAGGGATGACGGCGATCGAGAGGGGTAGGGAGGAAGGAGGAGGGGGTAGAGCGGGACACTGACGCAGAAGGGAAGGAGCCCCGAGGAAGAGGAGAAGAAGGGTAGGGTGGGCGGGGGCTCAGTAGACTGCGACGAGGGCGAAGGGCGTCGGTGCGGTAGCGGAGAGCGCCGTAGGGGCTCAGCCTCGAGGGAGGGAGCAGGGGGAGGGAATGGGAGGGGAGGGACAGAGCAAGTCTGCCAATATGGAGGGGAGGGGCTCGGGAAGGATGGGAGGCGGGGCGCCGGCTTCGGTCGGGCGGCGCGGAGAAACGGGTGCTGCGGCTACCAGCCGGGCGGGGGAGGGTCCTCCGACCGGAGGCGGAGAGAGCGCCGGAGGGGGGTGGGAAAGCTGGGAGAGAGAGTAGGGGGGCCACCGACGACGAGGCCGGCGAGGACGTCGGTGCCGGGGGGGGAGCGGAGAGGGGGGGCCAGCCGTTGGTCGTCGGAGGGCTCGACCGGTGGGGCGATAGAGGAAGAGGCCGAGTTCGGCCACCGCAGGGAGAAGCAGGAGGCCACCGTCGAGGGGGTGGACGCCGCTGCAGGCAACGACGACGGGAAGGCGAACCTACGACTGGCCGGTGCCGAGGTCGGGGGAGCCGAGGCCACCCTAGCCCAGGAGGGCGGATCACCTCCCGAAGGGGGAGGAAACGACGTCGGCGGGGGGAAGGCGGGGGCGCAGGGAGGGGGAGGGGCCGGGCAAGACAGGAAGGGGAGAGCCAGCGGGGGAGGGCTGGGTTGCGGGGGGCCGGACGGAGCGGCCGGCGGCGGAGTTGACCCGGTCGAAGCCGATGGCGCGACGAGGCCAGCCGGAGGCTCGGAAGGAGGCGCGCCTGGCCGTGCTACCGGCCCCGAAGGTGGAGCCCTCCTGCGACGAGCACGGCGGCTCCGAGGACGTCGCCTAGGGGGCTGGGGTGGAGGAAAGCCCCACCACGGGAGGAGAACGACGAGGTAGGGACCTCCCCACGGCGAGAGTACGCCGTCGAGGCGGGGGACCCCCCACGGGGAGGGTGGCCAGGGTGCGGGGGCCGGGCCGAAGAGGCCGGCCGGCCACGTCGACCAACCGGCCGTGCGCAGCGCTCCGCTCCCCAAGAGCTCTTGAGCTCGAGCCATCTGCCTATATATATATATATATATATATATATATATATATATATATATATATATATATATATATATATATATATTTAACAAAGAAATTTTACATATCATATTTTCCTAAATATCCAAGAAATTTTATACCAAAAAATATGAAAATCTTTTCGAGATATTTTTAACAAAGAAATTTTACATATTATATTTTATGTAAAAAATGTATTTACTTTGAATAGAAATTTCTATTTTTATTATTACAAAAAAGAACAAGACAAAACAAAAATTAATTTATAAATCCTTTTAAATAGTAAATGAAAAATTATAAAGTAATGACAATATAAATTATAAATAACAGAATTTTTTTAAATAAATTAATGTAGTGAGGTTTATAGCTAATACACTAGTCATAGCACATGGCCGCACTAGTCGTGCCATGCTTTCAAGTCATTCTATACAACAAAACTTAGCCATGACTAACACTACTAAAATCTGTCAAATCAACGACGCCTCAGGAGGTCGCTAAATAGGGAAAATACGTCGCTAATATAGATTAGCGACGTATTTAGCGACGTTTGCACGTAGTTGTAGAAGCATGAAAAATATTAGAATAATGATCCATGCGGCTCTGAGTAAGAAGCTTATGCGGCCCACACAGGAGCGACCCTATGCGGTTCAAAGAAGACTCTCAATCGCATGCGGCTCGGGAGCGTATGCGGTTCAGCAAGGCATATGCGGCTCGATGGACGCCATGTGTGATCCTTCCCTACAGCTGGTCGTTTGAGGAGTGTCCTCATTTATTGCTCCAGCACGATTCACTGTGGCGGCCCTGACATAAAGTTTCATAATGGCCTTGCCATAATGACTGACTCCTCGGGAAAAGAAGAAAATCTCTGACCAAATCTGTCAGAAGTCCCAGATTGCCACATGGCAATCAGTCATATGCGGCTCCCTGAGAACCCGTTCCATGTGGTTCGATACAACGCTAGCTCATGCGGCTCCCTGGGAACACATTCCCTGCGGCCCAATACAACACCAGCTTATGCGGCTCACAAAGATTACGCATATGCGGCTCGATGAAGCATCGTCCTATGCGGCTTACAAAGAGTATCTCTCTGCGGTTCGAGGATCGTCAATCCTATGCGGCTCTGACAGGACTCACAATTAAGACACGTGGCATGGGATCAATAAGAGATTTAACCGAATCTCAACAAATATATTTGACATCATCGTCATAATTACTGAGATCAGGGCATATCATTTATCATCAAGCTAATGGGACACGTGGCGAGCAATCAGACATTGGCATAATCAATCACGAGGATTTAAAGCAGCTAGCATTAATTGCTCATGAGATACGATGCTATCCGCGTTAATGGCCGAGATTCAATGTAATCAGGATCAAGGGTTCAGATAGAACGAAGGAGCACCGACATTCCAAACAGATAATCATTAGCAAACCCTAATGATCACCCCCCACTCTTATAAATAGCCAGCATCATTCCCTTGAAGAAAAAAAAAGAGGAGAGGTCGACAACAAAAGAATAAAAAAATAAGAAGAGAGAGATCTACACAGAGAGAGCTCTCCCTTTCTTCTTGATAATCACAGAGAGAGAGAGAAGCCAGGAGAGCAATCCGAGGAGAGCAAGAAGAGCATTTTTTCATCAACGTCGAGCAGATCTTCCTCGAGCCAAGGCTGCATACTGATCGTCCAAGGAGTAAGGCAGAGCGGCCGTCGCTTTCCCGAGCCTCTATCGTCACCCCCCAGAATCAAAAATAAATAATCGTACTTAGTCTGCTGTACCTAGATTTTCGTCCCTAAGCTTTCTTTGTACGAGCGAGTTTGTATTGTGAGTCTAAGTTCAGTCCTCCGATAATTGTTCTGTTCTTTTACAATCAATGGCAAACACGATGGCGATTCTGCTGGGGACTAACTTCTCCACGGCTGAGGAGTTGGTGACGCAATCAGATACAGCCAAACTTGGCTCCACACAAAAAAGATGGTCGTCCGCTTCGACCAATAGGCGTTCGAAGAGATGCTATCTGAAGGCAGCGCTGGTCCGGCCCAGAAGCGCACCCGCACCATGAAGGCTCGCAAAGAATGGAGACCGAAGTCATTTGCTCCTTCTCAAGCCCTCGATGGGATGCCCTCTGCTGCTCAAGACGACGAGAAGGATTCTCCTACGGTCCCACATCAGATCGTAGACAACTCTGCTGTCCCCAAGTCCGGCAGAAGAAAACATTATGATGCTGGACTTGCAGGGACAAAGAGGGACTCTACGCGGACCGAACCGCAGAAGAGTATTAGCCGCAAGGAGAAAGCCTATGCGGCTACATCTGCCAACTGCATGAAGAAAACTCATGCGGCTACTTCTGTCAGCCGCATAACTTATGCGACTACAGTTCCCGACAGCATGGATGAGACTCATGCGGCCAGTAAAGTCAATCGTTTGCAGAAAACCCATACGGCCACAGATGCCAACCGCATGCGGCCAGCCTGCACGGTCGTGACCCCTAGCCGCATAAGAACTCGTCCGACGACAGGAGACAACCGCATGCAGACAGCCTGTACGGTTTTTGCTCCCAGCCGTATAGCATCTGCTCCATGCTCCTCTCGATCAGTTTTCGACCGTCTCTCCTACGGTCCGAACCCTTATGACTCTCTGGATGATAAGCCAGACTCTGTGATGTTCAACATGGACTCTTCCTATTATGCACCCACAAGTGCTAGAAAGAAGAAGTCTAGGGCAGCGCGGGCTCATCAAGCCCAGACAGCTGCCCCAACCTCTGACTATCAGGGCGTCCCGCTGATTATCACACGGGCCTCTGATGGGAAGTTGTACAGAACCGCTCAAGTCCAATCCCCGGCAGCGAACGGACAGAGTGGTCCCTCTGACCTGCGTGAGGCGATCCTCCACAAGCGCAAGGAAAGAAAAGGGGCCTCAGCGTGCAAAGAATCCTCACATGGATGTCACTGCACCCAGATCATCGTCAACTGCTGCTGCAACAACGCGGCAGTGACGGAAGATCGTCCGTCCGTCTTCCACAGACTACAGCACCCGAACTCAGAAGATGAGGCACCTCCTGTTGTCTCCTGCAATTCCGCTCAGAAGGTCCCCGCCGAGGGGAGAGGGAAGAAGACAAGCATCTCCAGTCCAAAGATATCCGCCACTACAGCTAAGAAGTTGTCGGCTAAACGGTTACCCTCCACCGGAGTATACCAACACACCCGTTCGAAGACAAAATCTGCTGCAACAGGAGGCTCATCGTCCCCGACCCTGGGGGTCGTAGGAGCTGGGGGTAGTACTCCTCCGAACGTCCACAATAATCCAATGTTTCAAGGAGACGAACCCCGAGAAACAACCCTCCCATCGGGTACAACAGATGCTGATGTCCCCGAGGACATCCATGATTCTCTAGACAAAGCAAGCTCCGAAGCTGGGGGTAGTGTTCCTTCCGAGTCCGAACCTGAAGAGAACATCCCCACATATCCAGATGATTTCTCGATGCATGGGTACGACTCGGAGGGTACATCCTCCACCACTCCCTCCGTCACTCCTCATGTGAAGACGGTATTCATGACAGACAGCAATCAAGGCGGTTCCAGCGATCGCCAGCGCATCGACACTTTGGAGGCCATATTGTATGCCTTGGTCAAGTCTGTAGACGAGATCAAAGCGACACTTCCTACTCTGCAGGGAGTGACACCTGGCCAGACAAGCACGGGTCCCGCAATCAATGTAGATTCAAATTTCGCGGCGCCAAACCAGGGCAATAATCCTCCCGAGATAACGGCCCCTACCGCGACAGATGAGGCCCGAGAAGTAAGAAGAGAGGTTCAGGTGCTCCGAACAATGTTCCACGCCCGAGAAAACTCTCAAGACCTCAGAATACGGCAACCATATCCTGCTGAATGGAGGGATGTTCCCTTTCCGCCAAGATATAAGCCGTTCAATATCAACCCATATGATGGCAAGACTTCAGCAAGTCAATACATCACTTACTTTGAGGTTACTACCGACCATCTGCCCCATGATGACGCTATCCTCACGCGGTTATTCATTGGGGCATTGGAAGGAGTCGCCTTCGATTGGTACCGCAACCTGCCAGACAATTGCATCCACTCCTTCGCTGGCTTCAAACGCTTGTTCTTGGAGAGGTTCTATGAGGTAGGGCAGGACGTTACGATGTCTACCCTCATGGACGTCATTTAAGGAGAGAAAGTACTGACGAGAAATTACATTGAGCGGTTTCGTCAAACCGCAATAAAGTTACCATCTGGCAACCCGGACTCTTCTTTGATTGAAATTTGCCAAAAGAGACTACTTCCAACAATTAGTCTCTGGATGGGCGAAAGTCAGTTCAAGGACTGGAAGGCTTTTATCATCAGTGCTACAAGTGTTGAAGAACGATTGAAGAAGGCTCGCCAACTGGGGTTGCATATCTCGGAGGGAGAGAACAAGAGCAAGCGTCCCAACACCAGCAACGACAATGGGGGTAGCCCCTCCAACAACCGGGACAACAAAGGCAAGCAGGCTATGGTGACCGATACAGCCCAGAAGTCCGAGCCACAGCCAGCAGACAAACAATGGCCTCAAATCACTTATTCCTTTGAAGACGGTCACGTCAAGCCTATCTTGGACATGCTTATACAAGGAGATAGGATTCAGCTTCCTCCACCAAGACGGGAGCCTCGGCCGGCTGATCTAGAGAACCCAAAGTTCTGCCATTACCATCGCTACGTCCACCATGCTACACACGACTGCTACCAACTGAAACGGTATATCCAAAACCTCATCGATTCGAACGCCCTGGCCATCGATTTCGAAGAGGTAACCGTGGCAGCCAACATGGTGTCTATACAATTCGGCAGCTTCCTTCCAACAGAGACTCAGGACGGGGTTATACCCATCCCTCTGGCAACAATGGAGATTGATAATCTGCCGCCTGCTCGCGATCAAGCCGCTGGTCTAGTACCCCTCACCATATCACGAGGGGAAATCATGTGGGTCCATCCGGACCTAGTCCACGAGGTAACTCAGCCCTCTCCACCTTCTAAAGAAAAAGTGAAAAAGTCAGATCCTGCCGCACTGCCTCGGCAGAAGAAGAGGAAGTCTCGGCCGTCACTACTCGATCTGGAACATAAGCCCAACCGGTGACCGAAAACGCGACTGATGATCATCCACCCACTACCAATGATGCTCCGGGACCGGCTCAGTCTTCGACGACCGATAAGCCTAGGCCGAAGGAGACTCGCTTCGACAAGTCCCTCCGGAAGGAGACACCTCAGGGGCTGGAGAGGCCCTACAACTTCGACATCTTAGCGCAATTAGCTAATACCCCGGCCAAATTGTCTTTATATGAACTCCTCAGGCTCGCAAAGGATGTCCGCACGGCTTTAAGTGAGGCGCTCCAAAATGCCGACGCATACTTGGCTCAGGTCAACCTCACGGGAGATAACCAACCTGCAGAGCTCCAAGATAGTGCGTATACGGGAGCAATGCCCAATATCGTCTTCTCTCCGCAAGATATGCTCATCAAAACTAACCTGCATGATCGCCCGCTATACTACACTGGATACATCGGCGACGTAAAGGTGGACCGAATGTACATTGATCCTGGGTCCTCTATAAGCATCATTCCGAAGGGTCTGCTACATCATCTTCGTATTCCGATGCATCGCCTGACACCTACAAGCACCGCCATTAGCGGTTTCAATTCGGGCAGGAGCTACCCAATAGGGAAGATCCGTTTGAAGTGTCAGATCGGCGATCTCCAATCAGAAGTCACCTGTTATGTCATAGATGCCGACACTTCTTATAATATTCTTCTGGGGCGGCCTTGGATACACGATTACATGATCGTGCCTTCCACGCTACACCAGTGCTTCAAATATGTCGATAAGCACGGCTTCGTGAGGACAGAGTTTGCCGATATCGACCCCTTCAAGGGGGTCGAATCTTATTACTCAGACTCCTGTCTGTACAAAAAATCGAAGAAGCATCTGGTCGAAGAAGATGTGCATGCTCACAACAAGACGGCTACAGGATCAGAAGAACCTCTAACGATCCACCTTCAGGTTCGCAAACCGGGCAATTCTGCACCCCTTACGGCCACTCTGCGTAAGGACGCAATCAGTCTCTCCGCACAAGAAGAACAGATGAGAATCCGGCTGCCAAGGTCCGGCCACGTGCCGAGACCCACAACGGGGCCACTTACTATCAGACTGCCAAGAGTCGCTCAACCCCAAACGGAGAAACTCAATCCCTCCGATAGGCCATTGACAATACGCCTTCCCAAGAAAGGTCATCATCCCGATACAAGGTCTGAAACTTCTAGCGAACCAGCCACTCCTCGCTCCACATCGATTACCAGACTGGGGGTTGTTATTCTACCGACAACCCCACGCTCTGCTCCGTCAGTTGAACCTCTGAAGATCAAGCTGACCAGGACATCCTCTCAATCTTCGTTCACACAGGGGGTAGCCGAAGAGGAACCAGAGCTAGCCAAGTATGTGGCTGTCCACACTGATGTTCCCTCCGCAGATGATGTAATCCCTCTAGAAAAGATACCTTACTTCATCAATAAAGGGTTATCTTTGAACTACACCGAGCTCAATAAGCTATGTACAAGTATGCTATGGAACACGGTATAGGCACTCACCTACATACACAGGTGACAAACGTGTACACCGCCATCCGACTTACTCCAGTAGAAGACACTTACCGAATAGTCGAGGAAGGGGACCACCCGATCATCTTCGACCGGACGAACAAGCCACATCCCCTCGCTATGGAAGAAGTCGACTTCGGGTCAGATGCTGGAAGACTGCCTCTGTATCTCTATAGCCCTCAATCCAAATATCTCATGCAGAAACAGGGGTATGATCTAGAGACAACACCAGGACTGAACTACGGAACTGGACGACGATTACCGTTGAAGTCGCCAGCCCTGGCAGGCAAACCACGAAACTACTATAACAAAACCCGATGCGGTTTAGGGTATGTAACGCCTACTACGACCCCTGAAAGCTCAGATGAAGAATGCGACTGGCAGTCACATTCAACCGGATCATCGACTTTTGACTGAGATACCAGCATCGGAGATGTATTCAGACAAGTCATGTCAGTCAACATGGCGTTCGCTGACGCTTACGAGGAAGACGAAGACATCCCCGAAATCCTTGAGCTAGAGCCGTGGGCCCAGCAATTAGACGCGCAATGGGAAAAACGGTTCGAACTGAGAGAACCTTCTACTGAAGATGAGGTCATACAAGTGGATCTCGGCAGCGAATCTTCTCTAAAACCGATCTTTATCAGTAAAAGCCTGACAAACAAAGAACGAGAATCGCTGCTAAAACTTGTCAGAGAATATATCGACGTGTTCGCGTGGAGTTACGAGGACATGCCGGGGCTAGACCCCGATATCGCTCTTCACAAACTCAACATACGGCCAGATGCAAAGCCAGTCAAGCAGCAACAACGACGCTTCCGCCCAGGCATCATGGACGCAATTGAAGCCGAAGTCAACAAGCTAATAGCCAGCGGCTTCATTCGTGAAGAGCAACATCCTGACTGGGTCGCCAATATAGTGCCGGTCCTTAAGAAAAATGGGAAGATCCGAATCTACATCGACTTCCGTAATCTGAATGAGGCATGTCCGAAGGACGAGTTTCCCCTCCCCATCACAGACATCATGATCGACAACACATGCGGCTTTGAACGTATGTCATTCATGGATGGATTCTCGGGGTATAATCAAATCAAGATGTCTCCCGACGACGAAAAGCACACATCATTCCGAATACCGATTGGTATATACTGCTACACAGTCATGCCATTCGGTCTGAAGAATGCTGGCGCTACATATCAGCAGGCCATGAGTATCATTTTTCGAGAACATTTATGCAAAACAGTAGAATGCTATGTCGACGACATCGCCGTCAAGAGTCGCCATAAGGAAGATCATCTGCAAGACCTGAGAACGGTATTCGACCTGATGAGAGCCCACAACCTGAAGATGAACCCTACGAAATCATTCTTGGGCGTATCTAGCAGGAAATTCTTAGGCTTCATCATCACGGCACGGGGCATCCATGTAGACCCTGAGAAGACGAAGGCAATCATGGAGATGGGTCCCCCGAAAAATCTCTGCGAACTCAGAGGCCTCCAAGGGAGGCTAGCTTACATCAGGAGGTTCATTTCCAACCTCTCCTGGCGATGCCGACCGTTCACACACCTCATGAAGAAGGGAGTGTCATTCGTATGGGACGAGGAATGCCAGCGTGCTTTCGACGACATCAAAGAATATTTGTCGAATCCCCCAGTCCTGGTGGCCCCGATCCCCGGAAAACCATTCCTGCTCTACGTACGAGCAATGGAACACTCCCTTGGTGCCCTGCTAGCACAAAATAACGATGCAGGCCACGAGCAGGCCATATATTATCTCAGCCGAATGATGATCGGGCCAGAACATCGATACACCGTCGTAGAGAAGGAGTGTCTCGCCCTGGTATTCGCTATTCAAAAGACGCGGTACTATGTCACAGGACAAACCATACATGTGATCTCGCGAGTCAACCCCCTCAGAGTCCTCATGACTAAACCAGGGGCCCTCAGCTCTCGCCTTGCCACATAGGCAATATTGCTGTCCCCCTATCATATGATCTTCGTCCCGCAAAAGGCTGTTAAGGGTCAAGCCCTAGCAGACTTTTTGGCAGCCCACCCAGGATCGGAGTCATCCAGAATCTATGAAGAGATCCCAGACGAGGTCGTCGATTCGAATACAACCACCCACGATAACATATGGCGAATGTTCTTCGATGGCGCCTCAAGGACCGGACCCAAGGAAAACATCGTCGTCGGGGTCGAAGTGGTATTAATTTCTCCTACTGGGCTGGTGATCAATCGCGCCTACTCCCTCACGGAACCCTGCTCCAACAATGTGGCCGAATATAACGCACTGTTCATTGGCCTCCAACTTGTAAAAGAGCTGGGGGTAGAATACCTTGAAGCATACGACGACTCCCAACTAATCGTCAATCAGATCAGGGGCTCATACGAGGTTCGCCATGAAGACATGATCCCCTACCATCAAATTGCGATCAACATTATCTCATCATTCGAGGGATTCTTCATCGAGCACGTCCCCAGACTCCAAAATATCGAAGCCGATGCCCTAGCAGGCCTTGCCGCTTCCTTAGCAGTGCCGAACCAAGCTCATCATTCGGTTGACGTAATAGGTCACGAACTGGTCTGTCCCAAGAACAACGTTCAAGCCATGGCAAGTTATTCCGACCAGACGGTCGACGACACACCGGACTGGAGACAGCCGTTCATCGACTTCGTCGTATACGACATCCTCCCAGAGAATCCAAAGGAAGCTACCTCTATCAGACGGCGTTCTCTCAGATTCTTCTACGATACAGAGACGAAAATGTTGTATCGCCGCTCCTACGACGGATTATTGCTCCGGTGCTTGTCGAACGCGGAAGCTACAGAAGCTGTACGAGAAGCTCACGATGGTGTCTGTGGGGCCCATCAACCCGGCCCTAAGCTACAGGACCGCCTTCGCCGGATGGGCTACTACTGGCCCACGATGGTGGCAGATGCGATAGATTATGCCAGAAAATGCAAGGCCTGCCAAGTCCACACGGATTTCATTCACCAACCATCCGAGTTTCTGCATCCAACGGTGGCATCCTGGCCATTCGAAGCATGGAGAATGGATATCATTGGTCCAATCACCCCACCTTCCTCCCGACGACATCGCTTCATACTTGCGATCACTGATTATTTCTCCAAATGGGCGGAAGCTGTCCCACTCGCGGAAGTTAAAACTTCAAACGTGATCAGCTTCCTTAAGTATCACGTTATCTACCGCTTCGGACTACCACGAAGAATCATCCATGATAATGGTCCACAGTTTATAAGCCATGCATTCTACCGATTCTGCGATAAGCACCGCATTCAGAATGTCGCTTCGACACCATACAACCCGGCAGCAAACGGGTTGGCAGAGGCATTCAACAAAACAATCATCAAGCTCCTCAAGAAGTTCGTCTCCTCTAACAAACGCGACTGGAACGAGAAGCTCGGCGAGTGCTTATGGGCTTATCGCACCACGGTTCGAACAGCCACCGGGAATACACCATTCTCTCTGGTGCACGGGAGCGAGGCAGTCCTCCCTTTGGAGACTCAGATCCCCTCACTCCGCGTCGCCCTCACTTATCAATTGACGACGGATGATAACTACCGACGACGACTACAAGAGTTGGAGGCTTTAGATGAAAAGCGCCTCCTAGTTCAGCAAAGGATCGAGCTATACTAAGCACGCATCTCAGGGGCCTTCAACAAAAAAGTTAAAATCAGAACATTCCAAGTGGGTGATCTTGTTCTGGTAGTCCGGAGGCCGATGGTCATGACTCACAAGACCACCGGTAAGTTCCAGCCAAAATGGGAAGGTCCATTTGTCATCGAGATCGTGTTCTCCAACGGCGCCTCGCTAAGCAGAACGGAGATTTGCTCATGTTGCCCGTCAACGGCAAGTTCCTGAAGAAATACTATGTTTGAACATCATTCTCCAGATTAGCGAGTCATGTACTCCTTTAGTACCACTGAACTCTCATCCATCATTCTCCAGATTATCGAGTCATGTACCCCTTTAGTACCACTGAACTCTCATCCATCATTCTCCAGATTATCGAGTCATGTACCCCTTTAGTACCACTGAACTCTCATCCATCATTCTCTAGATTATCGAGTCATGTACCCCTTTAGTACCACTGAACTCTCATCCACCCTATTTCAGATTATCGAGCCATGCACCCGCTGGTGCCGCTGAACTCCCACTCCCTCAATAGTCCAAATTACCAAGTTATGTACCAGCTGGTGCCTCTGAACTTATATTCCGGTCACTCTTTCAGATAGTAAGTCAAGTATGATTATACCTCTGAACTTTCTTCCTGGCAGAGATCCTCCTTCAGGATTCACTACCCGCACTCCCAGTGCACAAAAAGGGTAGTCGATCCACCAATTTCCGAAACGACCATGTCCTCATTACCTCTGAGTCGTCTTCACTTCCACCAAAAACAAACCGCCCCCTCGCATAGAACTTCCACGTTCTCCTACCTCTGAGTCGTTCTATGTACCCAATCTTTATTGAGCCCACTCCTGCCATGTCCTCACTACCTCTGAGTGGGAAGGCTCCGTCGAAGAAATCGTCATATTTGCCATGTCCACATTACCTCTGAGCAAGTATGTCGGTCCTCTTTTAACATATTATCTGTACCCACAACCGGAGTACGACAAGGATAATAGGTCCACAAATGTCCCCTGTTGACCACAAATGTCCTCTGTTGACCACAAATGTCCTCTGTTGACCACAAATGTCCTCTGTTGACCACAAATAGCTTCCGTAAAGTCTCTCCTGCCATGTTCTCATTACCGCTGAGCAGGAAGATTTCACGATAAAACCTTCATGTTTGCCATGTCATCATAACCTCTGAGCAAATGTGATCGGTTTCCTTTCACCCTATTATCCGCATCCTGAACTAGGGTACACCAAGGGTAATAGGTCCACAAATATTCATTCGCTAAGCTTTTTAGCATAAATCTACCATCTTACCATGCCCCGGGAGCCCAGCTGCTCTACGGCATTCCTTCCTCCAGTACCGAGAACATCCATGACCATTTTGCCGTGGCTGTTCCGGACATCCTATCTAAACTGTTATCCGTACCTAAAACCAAGGTACGCCTAGGATAACAGGTCCACAAATAAATCCCCCAGCAAGTCCAAATTCCATAAACACCCAAGTGCAAGAAAGAAAAGATGAGTTGAAACATGCTCATTTATTCAAAAATCAAAGGGCTACATCAGCAGGGATCACACCCCCTTGCAAAAATTAAAAAGAAAAAAAAGAGAAAGAGAGAAGAAGAAGAAGACAGAAAGCCGATCACTGCTCTGGAACACATAATGCCGTAAGACGGTCCTTTATCAAGGCAACCAACCGCTCAAGCTTCTGTCTGGCTCGGTGCTCCGCTTCCTGATTCAACACCGCCGCATCCTCCAGATGAGCATGGGCTCGCCAGTTGTCCTCAAACTTCTTGAAGGCCCGCTCCAGGTTGACAGAGGATCGGGAAATCCTCTCGGCCTCTCGAGCAATCAACTCTTGTTCTGCACGAGCAGCCTCCCGCTCTGACTCTAAGAAGACCAACTCCTTCTGGAGTGCGAGAATCCGCTCCTTCGTATCAGCTACTCCACGAGAGGTAGATTCTTCTCGGGCTCTACAAGCCTGACTCCGACGAACCAGTCGGTCATAAGAGACGGAGAACTTGTCAAGGTCCTCCTGCACAGCCGGTCTAGCAGTTTCTCGAGCGAGCTTAATCCTGTCCCTAGCAGCGACCAGGAAGCTCCGCTCCCGTTCAGTCGCGGCGGGCAAGCCAGCCTGCCGCACTGCCAGCAGTTGGGTCACAAGCTGATCAGCCTCTGTCAACTTAGGCTCTAGGAGCGCTGCTAACCCCAGCCCGCCAGGAAGACCCTTCAGAGTGTCAATTTGGCCCCGAGCTCCCCGTAGAGACAGAGAAAAAGGGACCCCCCGTTCCACGGCAGCGTTTACATCCCTCCCTAAGTGGCGATAGAAGCTGTCGACCACATCCTGCGTCACCTCGTTCAGAGCCTCCGAGGAAACCGGTGTCAACGGGAGTGTGGCTGGTAGCACGGAAGAAGACGCGACGGAATCTGTCGCTCCTGCCATAAGAGAAACCAACTTCGCATGGAAGGACGCTTGAACATCGGTCAATTCCTCTTCAGCGGCCCGCAGAATTTGGATACTCGGCAGGGTCGAGAAGTCAATCTCCGGAGCCGTATAAGCAGCCGAAGACGAGGCCGGGGCCAGCACCAACTCCATCCCCATCTGCCCAGAGCTGGCAGGATGTCCCTCAACATGCGATGACGAAGGGGAGGAAACGCTCCTTTCCCCCTGATCACGGTAGACCGGGCCTTCCCCAAGAACATCAGCGGCAGGAGATAAAGGGTCAGGACCTGCACGGCCAAGGCAACCATGAATCGACTTGACCCGAAGGATATGCTGATAGAGCAAATAAGCCCCCTCGGTGGTCAATATGTGGCTCAGCTTACCAGTGGAGGAATGTGGAGGCTGAGGTTCGCCTACAGCCATCACAACCTCTTCACCAACAGCCTCCGAGTCAGGAATAAAAGACTTATCCACCCTTGCATCCTCGGGAGAGGATGCACCGAGGATGGCGTCATCTTGCTGAAGTTCGAAAATCTCGGAGACGGGCCCAAGGAAGCTTTCGTCACCCCGGGCTGGGGCCTCAGCAGCTTGGGAGTCCTTAGCCGCCGCTGAGAGAGCCCCTGCAGAGAGGACCGCGGCACACATGTCGCTAATCAAAGCGGCAAGGGCCGGATCAACTACTGAGGCAGCAGATGGTTCAGGAGAGCCTGGTTTGTCAGACGCCTACAAAGAAAATGATCAAGTCATATCCCCGAAAGGAAAGAAAGCTACAACAAAGATATAATTCCGACTTGGACTTACCTCCGGAACATCGTCTACACCCTCACCCTTCTCCGTAATAAGCAGCCTACGGGGATCGACAGCCGCTCTCTTTACAGAAAAAGTTACCCCTCCGCCGGTAGGCTCATGCCTGCCTCGCTTACGCGAAGGACCAGGCATGGCGGGCGATAGATCTACCCGTACCTCCTCCGACGCAGACGGTAACGGGCCCACTGCTTCGTCAAATACGGCCGACGGTTGTTCCGTCGCCATCTCAGCCGCCATAACGGGAGGCTGACCCGCCATTATCCCATCACCCGAAGAAAAGGAGTCTTCGCCGTCCCATTCATTATCTTCCTCAATTGTGTCGAAGGATTCGGAATCGGGCGAAGGAACCCTATTCGTCCCTTTCTTCTTTGCTCTCGACGACATAGCCTTCTCCGCTAGGCGAGTGCCCAAAATGAAGCTAGTCCTCAAGTCAAAATCGAGGGGAGGAGGATTCGCCGTGACATGATACAGGGCTGCCATATGCAGGATTTCATCCATCACATTTGCGGCAGGGACCAAGAAGCTAGTCCGAGTATGACAGGTGTCATAGTAGCTCCATGCTTTGATACCATCAAGAATGCTGCCTTCAAATCCCAGGTGAGAACTGGGGCGCCCGAGGAATAGCTGACTATACCCAAATTGACGGGCAAACCTACTAGGCAAGTAGGGCTCCAAATACACAGTGTTGTAATTCCGGTAAACTAGATGCGCCGGGTGAATGTTGTGCAGCCAGAAACGCATCTTTTCAGGCAAGAAATGAGGAGGTCCGACCCCATCAACATGAACACTCCTCACCTCTTGATCAGTGAAACGAGGAACGGATACGAAGAAATTGTACCCATCCACCCTCGCTAGCATCCTCCGACACGCCGGCATGGTACTACATTCCCAAGGCTGGTGGTGATACTTGAAAAAAAACGCATCATCACCTGTAACGCCATCTCCTGTCCCGGGTCTCATCAAGGATTGATAATACAGCAATAGCCATCCCAGCAAGTAATGGTAAGGCAATTCTACACGTTCAAAATCTATTGCCACGTCACGAGCAAGGACCTTGGACGAGAAGGTGCGAAGACCATGTTGAATACTGCACACCATGGCAGGAAGGAGGGTCAGCCTGACCCCAAAGGCCAACTTCACGGCAGGAAGAATGAAGTGGCGACTGATCCTCTCAATAGAGCCTGCCCCTCCTGAGACCACGCAGTTGCGCAGCCACACCATTAGAAATCCGGCCAAGAGTGCCTTCTCTGACAACCGCCGAGTACCATAACGAAAGTAGCTAAAGGAGTCAATCTGGCTCCCGAACCTGTCACTTTGAGACTTCGACCTCCTGGCAGTCGATATCAAGACCTCCACTTCTTTAGGAGTTAAACGATCTCGGGAAGTAACCCGGCCAGCCGTGCTAAATTTGAAAAGGTATGCAACCCAAGATTTAGTATGGGGAGAGTCCCCCTCCGAGCTGTCATTTTTCTGGATAGTCGTCCGGTGACAGGTGCTATGATGGCATAATAATTCTTGATACACGGTGACGAAATCGGGGAATCGCTGATCCAAATCTTGGAGCTCCTCATTCGTCGGCGTATACACTTCGAAGGGTTCATCCCCCCAGGGGAGCTTGGAGACAGCATACATCTCGTGAAGAGCGAGCCCTAATTCTCTAACAGGGGTAAAAAAGGTCCCCGTTCGATGATTGTACATCTCCAAAAGGGCCATGAACAGTGGCTTATTAACGGGCAACCCGTGGCTGGTACCCCGTATAGCTTCATAAAGGTTGACTCCCCACAAAAACTCTTCATACTTTCGTAGGATCCATGAGGACAGATTAGCCCACGGAGGAATGGGGTGTAACCAGCTCGGCAGGACCAACCTACCAATAGGATAGGACCCTTTACGAGCAAGCTGACTCAGGAAGGTATCAGCCTGGAAGAATGAAAAGTTAGGACCAGGGGTTTTGATGAAGGTACCTGGAACTAACCCCATCACGGACCGACTGGCCGGATCTTTGACTGCGCGCACTGACCCAGTGGCTCTGTTATAACGGATATTACCAACAAACATCCCCGGTCTGGTTGGAGTGAGGGTGTCCGGCATCTACCTATCCAGAACGATCATATTGAACCACTCAAAAGGGAAATGACGCTTCATAATAGGGATGTGAATCGGCATCCCGTCCAGGTCAAAATCCCAACTCTCCGAAACATCCAACACTCGGGAGTTTTCTTCAACCAACGCATCCTCAAAGAGGAAGACCAGTTTCAGATACTTCTCGTCAGACTGCCCAGACCTTATCATATCAACAAGGAACTGAAAGGATTGAACCCTGATAGCATTTAGTCGCTCTAAAGGTTCATCAACAAGTAGCTGTTCGGACACTTGACGAACTAAGTCATCCCGATGAACGCCCGAGGCAAACTGACGCGAGCCTACCATAAGTTCCCCAGCAGGATTCACGGGCAGAGTCATTGAAGAAAGGCAAAAGAAACAAGGTCAAAATGATAGCTGAAACGTAAAAACACATGATGCTTATGCGGCTCAGTTTATACAGGTCAGTTCAAATGAGCCTATACGGCTCAGTTTGAAAGAGCCCATGCGGTCCAGTACGAATAAACTCATGCGGTTCAATTCGAAAGGAACTCATGCGACTCAGTACGAAGGAACTTATGCGGTCCGAAAGGAGTATATTCGGCTCGAAAATGCTTATGCGGCCCTGCAAGGATGAGCTTATGCAGTCCAGCGAGGATGAGCTTATGCGGCCCTGTTAAAGAAGTAGTTACGCAACCACTTTCATGCGGCTCAAACCTGGGTCATACCCCATGCGGCCCAAGCATGAGTCGGAGACACAGTGTGCTTTAGAATATAGGCTCGCGCATAAAATATGCGGCGTAGCCATGGCAGTTCATATTAAGGGACCCTTACCAGCGATAGGCGGGTGGACGTCGAGGTAAAAAGCGGGTACGTCAGTCAATGGAGGAGCCGCCATGTTCGCCGCCGCAGTCGATAAAGACGCGGCTTTCTTGCCCTTCGCTGCCGCAGAAGATGAGGCGGCCTTCGATGCTGCAGCCTTCTTGGGAGCCATTGTCGGTTGCTAAAAGACGAAGACCAAAGACAGCAAATAGAGAATCAAAGCAAAAAGAGAAGGTAAAGAAACCCCAAGAGACTAGAAGACTCCTATTTATAGGCAAAAGAGACCCACGAAACGAATAGACGTCTCAGAGTATGCCTCGGATTACGTGCCGCCCCCAAAGAATAAAGGCAAAATGCTTCGGTCAAGGCAGAACCGACTCTTGGGATCCTCCCCCAAAAGGCGGCGTTAAATCAAATCAAAGGCACTTAATGAAGATTTTCACACGTGATCAGGACACGTGGCAATAAGTTTATGCGGCCAGATGAATTTATGCGGCTAAGGCACTTATGCGGCTAGGAAGCTCAGGCAGACAGAAAAATCCTATGCGGCATGAACGGGGCCATGCTTCTTGTTCAAAGTATTCCAATTTTTACAAATTGAAAACTTTGAAGGGGGTCCTGTAGAAGCATGGAAAATATTAGAATAATGATCCATGCGGCTCTGAGTAAGAAGCTTATGCGGCCCACACAGGAGCGGCCCTATGCGGTTCAAAGAAGACTCTCAATTGTATGCGGCTCGGGAGCGTATGCGGTTCAGCAATGCATATGCGGCTCGATGGACGCCATGTGTGATCCTTCCCTACAGCTGGTCGTTTGAGGAGTGGCCTCATTTATTGCTCCAGTACGATTCACTGTGGCGGCCCTGACATAAAGTTTCATAATGGCCTTGCCATAATGACTGACTCCTCGGGAAAAGAAGAAAATCTCTGACCAAATCCGTCAGAAGTCCCAGATTGCCACGTGGCAATCAGTCATATACGGCTCCCTGAGAACCCGTTTCATGCGGTTCGATACAACGCTAGCTCATGCGGCTCCCTGGGAACACATTCCCCGCGGCCCAATACAACACCAACTCATGCGGCTCACAAAGATTACGCATATGCGGCTCGATGAAGCATCGTCCTATGCGGCTTACAAAGAGTATCTCTCTGCGGTTCGAGGATCGTCAATCCTATACGGCTCTGACAGGACTCACAATTAAGACACGTGGCATGGGATCAATAAGAGATTTAACCGAATCTCAACAAATATATTTGACATCATCGTGATAATTACTAAGATCAGGGCATATCATTTATCATCAAGCTACTGGGACACGTGGCGAGCAATCAGACATTGGCATAATCAATCACGAGGATTTAAAGCAGCTAGCATTAATTGCTCATGAGATACGATGCTATCCGCGTTAATGGCCGAGATTCAATGTAATCAGGATCAAGGGTTCAGATAGAACGAAGGAGCACCGACATTCCAAACAGATAATCATTAGCAAACCCTAATGATCACCCCCCACTCTTATAAATAGCCAGCATCATTCCTTTGAAGAAAAAAAAATAGGAGAGGTCGGCAACAAAAGAATAAAAAAATAAGAAGAGAGAGATCTACACAGAGAGAGCTCTCCCTTTCTTCTTGATAATCACAAAGAGAGAGAAGCCAGGAGAGCAATCCGAGGAGAGCACGAAGAGCATTTCTTCATCAACGTCGAGCAGATCTTCCCCGAGCCAAGGCTGCATACTGATCGTCCAAGGAGTAAGGCAGAGCGGCCGTCGCTTTCCCGAGCCTCTATCGTTACCCCCCAGAATCAAAAATAAACAATCGTACTTAGTCTGTTGTACCTAGGTTTTCGTCCCTAGGCTTTCTTTGTACGAGCGAGTTTGTATTGTGAGTCTAAGTTCAGTCCTCCGATAATTATTCTGTTCTTTTACAATCAATGGCAAACAGTAGTCGCGATTAACCTAGTCGCTAAATAACTAAACGTCGCAATACTTCGCTATTGCGACGTACTCAGCGACGTGGACACGTCGCTAATTCAGCGACTACCAGTGACGTAAAACGTCATCATTTACCGACGTAATCTTACGACGTTGAGCGACTTGCCATGCATCGATGCTGACCTGGCTTGAGAGCCAAATGGCAACGTTCTGTGACGTTGCTACGTCGCTATAGTACCGACATATAGCGACGTTTAGCGACATCTTACGTAGTGACGTTTAGTGACGATCAGCGACGGTATTCATCACAGTTAGCAACGTTGTGGTACTTACTTAGCGACGTTACCGTCGTCGCTGGACGTCGCTGAGAGTCGCTGAACGTCGTTAATCTTGAAAAAAATAAAAAAAATACAGCATTTGTAGCATCCCCTGCAATATTTGCAGCATCCCGTACACCATTTGTTACAACAACGACGGTGTGTATCATGAACACAGTATCAAACAACACAGATACACACAATCACGAACACGTTTGAAACACAATCTCATCAATCAACACAGATATATGAAAATTTGTAACAACAATGTCAAACATAATGGTCAACAACTTAATTGCCAAGTATGGGAACGAAATGGCTCAGAACACAACCCAAGATTCATTCTAGCATACATTAGTGTGAATCATCTATGTTCTGTACACATGGTGTAGTATATGTTCTTATCGTATCTAGTATCTGAAGAATGTAACAGAATCAAGATGAACTCATATAATGTAATACTAAGACATCAACTACTACTATATAAGATATAGTGATAGGTTGTCGTATCATCATTGCCGAGGGATGAGGGTCGGAGGACAAATACCGCTCGAGTGAGCCAAAGGCATGCAGCCACTTCCCTCCCTCTCTCATGCTATCAATGTCACAACTTTTTTACCTCAAGTTCTGATCAAGCATCTTCCTTCTCCTCTCCTCCACCATGGCCCTGGACCCATCTGCTCCTCCCTACTTCCCTTCTTCTTATTTGACTCTCTCAGCCAAAGGCATCTTTCTTCTCTTCTCCTCCACCATGGCTCTGGACGTCGTTGAGAGTCGCTGAACGTCGCTAATCTTAAAAAAAAATTAAAAAATACAGCATTTGCATCATCCCCTGCAGCATTTGTAGCATCCCCTATACTATTTGTTACAACAACGACGGTGTGTATCACGAACACAGTATCAAACAACACAGATACACACAATCACGAACACGTTTGAAACACAATCTCATCAATCAATACAGATATATAAAAATTTGTAACAACAATGTCAAACATAATGGTCCACAACTTAATGGCCAAGTATGGGAACGAAATGGCTCAGAACACAACCCAAGATTCATTCTAGCATACATTAGTATGAATCATCTATGTTCTGTACATATGGTGTAGTATATGTTCTTATCGTATCTAGTGTCTAAAGAATGTAACAGAATCAAGATGAACTCACATAATGTAATACTAAGTCATAATCTACTACTATATAAGATATAGTGATAGGTTGTCGTATCATCATTGCCGAAGGGTGAGGGTCGGAGGACAAATACCGCTCGAGTGAGCCAAAGGCATGTAGCCACTTCCCTCCCTCTCTCACGCTATCAACGTCACAACTTTTCCACCTCAAGTTCTGATCAAGCATCTTCCTTCTCCTCTCCTCCACCATGGCTCTGGACCCATATGCTCCTCCCTACTTCCCTTCTTCTTATTTGACTCTCTCAGCCACATATGATATCCACCTCAAGTGTAGAGTCGGGGTAGAAGAAGTGGGCAGAAAGAGGAGATGGAAGCAGCACAGCCGGCGGCATGACCCGGAGGAAGTACAGAGATTTTTTTCAACATCCGTAGGAGAACTATAAGGATATATCTTTTCACAACATATCACCTTGTCAAAGACCCTTAATGTGACAACCATGTTACCGCGGTATCGGAAGACTAACATGTCATAATTTTCTAAGCCATGTGTTTTGACATAATCCTCCAAACTCTTTCTAGCTTTGTAGTAATATAAGATTACTACATAGGATGAAAGAGTTGGGAGGATTATGTCAAAACACACGGCTTAAAAAATGATGACATGTTAGTCTTCCGACACCGCGGTAACATGATATTCACATTAAGGGTCTTTGACATGATGATACGTTGTGAAAAGATATATCCTTATAGTTCTCCTAAGGATTTAAAGAAAACATCTGTACTTCCTCCGGGTCATGCCGCCGGCTGTACTGCTTCCCCCTTGTCACCCCCAGTTTCCAAAAACAGGGATATTTTTGTCATTTTTCATTTTAGAATATTTTTAAAATTATTTATTTATTTATAATATTATTTTGGGGTTATTTGAGTCGGGTTCAAATTTCAGCTCAATCCGAATTGAAACGGGGACCCGAGGTAGATTTGACTCTAGTGGACCCGCCCATTAGTTAGGCATGGCCCACATAATTATATTTTTGGGTTAGTGTGTTAGAGTAAATTTTCATGGATAGGTTTAGTTAATTAGAGCATTTAAAACAAGACTAATTTAGCCTCAACCTAAGCCTTTCCTAATTTAATTCAATTAGAGAGAGTGGGGGGCATTTTGGACATTCAAATAGGGGACACCTCACCCTTTTTGGGCAGCCACCAATGGGGGGATAAGGAGTGAGTCATCATCTCTTCTATTTCATTTTATCCATCCATTTTCTCTCTCTTGTTCTTCCCCAAATTTCTAGAGAACAACTCCATTGATTTCATCTCCAAATCTACTATTTCTTCTACCAAATCTTCTTCTCTTCTCCTCTACTCCATAGTTAGAGGGTGCTAGCCAAGTTTGGGAGGATTCGGAGCTCGTTCGTGTAGTCTGAAGGCTTTTTTCTTCGAATCTCTCTCCTGGAAGGTATAATCTCTCCTCTAATCCACCCCAACATGTATATAGGAATATTTTGAACCCGTAGGAATGACCCCCATGGTTGTATCTCCATTTGTGTCCATTTCGTGTCCATTTGGAGGTCATAGGAGTGTCATTTGTGTTGTGCTTTGTGTCCATGTGGGAAACCCCAAATTTTGGACACACCACGTGGTTAATATTTGTGTGATTGATTATTCTTATTTTAAATTCAGATTTAGATGTTGTTCTTGTGTGTCCCTATATATATATATTTTTTATTTTGTGTCTCTACGTATAGTTTCATATGTGTGTGTGTATCCATATGTATATATATATGTGTGTGTGTGTGTGTGTGTGTGTGTGTGTGTGTGTGTGTGTGTGTGTATGTGTGTGTGTGGTTTTTGAGTTTGAGAGTGAGAGTCTTAGAGTGAGTTTGAGAGTGGTAGATAGAGAGATATATGGAGAGAGTGTTAGTGAGATTGAGAGTGAGATGGAGAGAGGGTTAGAGAGTGATGGAATGAGGGAATAAGGGAGGAAAACAGCCATATAACAGCAGTAGCTGCTGTCCCCATGGACAGCAGCTGTAGCACCCCAAAACAGTCCCTTGTTCACCCAATGACAGCCCAAAACAGTCCCTTGGACACCCTCCATTGACAGCCCCAATCCAGCCCTTGTTCAGCCCCCCCAAAGCAGCCCAAAATCAGCCATATATCACCTATATATTCAGCCTATTGTTGTCCCAAAATCAGCCTACATTCAGTCCAAAATTAGCCTACATTTAGTCCACTTAAACCTCTATTTCAGCCCAATAACAGCCCCCAATTCAGCCTATGTTACCCACTAATTAGCCCACTTGACAGCCCTACATTAGCCCTCTTAACCCCCAACAAATCAGCCCATATGAGCACCCATTTGACAACCATAAACAGCCCCTATATTCAGTCCAAATCAGCCCCAAAATTCATCTATCCATTCACTCATCCTTCCATCTTTCATTTCACCTTTCATTCACTCACACTTTCAACCATGCATTCCATTCATTCATTCTTCCCTTCAAATTCATCCATCTATTCATTTCTCCATTCCTTCATTCATTTCACATATCCATCCATTTCCATTTCTCCATTCATTAAGCTATTCAATGCATTCATACACCCACAAACACTCAATCACATAATCCATTCATTCATACTTTCCATTCATTCACATCCATCCATTCATTCTTTATTTCATCCATGCATTCATTCATCCCCCTTTCCAAAATCATATAAGTCCCTATACTCTACATTTTAGTCCATGATCTATAGGTTAGAGTTGTGGGTAGTGTAATGAGTGATATAGTGTTGTTGCTAGTATTGTGTTAGTAGTGGTTAGTTAAGTTAGTGTCCTAACTAAGTTAGTATCCTAGTAGACTAGTTAGAGTGGCTAACCTAGACACTAGTAGAGTATGGGAGAGTGAACTAGGAAGGTTGGTAGAGAGTAGGGTGTGGTATCTCACGATACCATAGCGTATCATGACGATACCCTAAGGTAATGTTGGGATGATCAACATGTGTGATAAGATGGATTAGATGCCAAAGAACCATAGATTTCTTGGATGGTAAACCCTAGATAGGATAGTATCTAGCTACCCTAAGGAGCCTAGGCTAGTATCCTGAGATCTAGAGGGGTTTCCTTTGTAATGGGCAAGGTATTGGTATTTACCTTGTGAAGGGTAAATGTAGGTAATAGGGTATTGATGAGATATTGAGTTTGACTTCTAAGATGGGGTTAGAAATAGGTTGTCTTGGTAGATAATGACTAGATGAGGGTAGTTTAGGCTAGCCTTGACCTCCGTTGACCAAGAGTTAACTTTTTGACCAAAAGTCAACTTCAAGTCAACACTTGACTTAGAATTGACCAAAACCAAACCAGAGTTGACCAGTTGACTGAAAATCAACTGTTAGACAACATTTGACTTGTTTGACCTAGGGTTAACCCAGGGTTGACTCAGTGTTGACCAGAGTTGACTTTTTGACCAAAAGTCAACTGTAAGTCAACCTTTGACCCAGATTGACCTAGTTTGACTTGGATTGACTTCCTGTGACCTTGTTTGACCTTGGTTGTCCTAGTGTGACCCCGTTTGGCTCAGTATGACCTAGTGTGACCTAGTTTAGCTTGGTGTGACTTAGTTTAACCCAATTTTGACGTAGACTTGCATTCATGACTTAAAACAGTTTCCTTTTTCAGTATAAAACCATGTTTGACTCGTAGTATCTTATTTTAGGTCTGTGATCACTTTGAGCATCTGTTCACCTTATCAGCTCAGGACCACAGGCGAGTACATTCACTGATAGTTTTCATTGTCTTGATATCTGCTATATCCGATTCAGTTGTAGTGTCTTACTTGATTTCCAGACACGATAGTTCACGGACTAGTATATGTCGGATCCTATCATGAGATATTGTTCCCGAATTACTTGGTATATTGGTACAAGACTTGATTTGTTACTTGTACTTGTATAGACATAGATTTGGGAGTGGACTGATCACCTACTTTTGAATCTCGTGTCATGACGTGTTATGTCCGGATCCTTTATACTATTCGGGGATGGGGAGTTATTAGTGGTTGTGTGATCAAAATCTCCACTGGTTCTTCACACTTGTACTCGACACTTGTCCATAGCTACTTGTTTACAACTTTCCATGGTGACCGGCCTTATCTTCACACTTGTTGCTTCACACTTATTATTTGTTTGTAGCCGGTCGGATGGAAAGCCTGAACATGTTTTTCCCAAGCCGATCACATGACGCACTAATAATTCAAGGCACCTTTTATATTTATTTTTGGGGAGGCTAAGTTCTGTTCGGGAGAAGGGTTACAACCCCAGTCCTTGTTTGGTTTAAGGGTTGTAACTCGGCTTCCGAATAGTCCTCAAGTCGCCCTATATATATACATATTGTCGTCCTTTTAAGTACTCACATTTTGATATATATTTCCAGTTGATTTTGCCTTGTATTTTATTATACTGTCTCTTATAGCTTTTGTCAATTCATATGGAACTGCTGTTGGTGTTTGTACTTGCTCATTTTCCTGACAGGATACCATTGACAAATTTTACCGATGATTCAGAGGCAGATTGCCCGACCTATTATGGGGTCGAGTCTGACGGAGTAGACCTGGACCGTGGCTTATTAGTACAGCCACTAGACTTTGCTCATCATGAGTTGTGTAGCTTAGTTAGGTTTGCTTGGCCTGCGAGCCAGCTAGCACTTTCAGTTTGTAGTATCTTATATATATTTTCTGTGACTCTGGATGTTTGTGTATAGCTCTGACTTGTGTGGATCTTGGACTTATTCCTGCTTTATCTATCGTATTTCTTTTCTGTACTATCTACCTTAGTTTTACTTTGTGATTGAGACTGTATTGCTATGTCACCCCCATTTGGAGTGTATATACTGTACAAGTACCATTAACTGTTTTAGTTGTAGTATTTACAGACCCTATATACAGTATTCTACCACAGATTCTGCGGCGTAGGCTAGACGTAACCACGTGCTCGTACCCCTCTTCAGGGTGCGGGTCGTAACACCCCTCCTCTTCCTGTCCACTTCTTCTCCCATAACTCTACACTTGAGGTGGATATCATATGTGGCTGAGAGAGTCAAATAAGAAGAAGAGAAGTAGGGAGGAGCAGATGGGTCCAGAGCCATGGTGGAGGAGAGGAGAAGGAAGATGCTGAATCAGTATTGTCTTCCGGAAAGTCCTCATCAAGGCATAACGGGCTGCTCAGTGTGCCCAGCTTCTTCAACTTCTCGCTGGCTGCAGAGTCGAAATGGGAACGGGTCCTCTTTGTCGGCCCGGAGCTCTGACTCGCACTCATCGTCTCGCTACCGATTTTCTCTCCTCCTCTGACGCGGGTCATAAGAAAAAAAATTTCGTACCTCTTCTTCACATAAACATCATTGCCGCCTTGTACTCGAGCCTCCTCGTCTGTGACGCTATCTAACTTCTTGGTGCCTACATTGTCACTCGAGTCTCCCTTTCAACTCGTATCGTCCTCTTCTTAGCCTATCTTTTTGCTCTCTGTCTTGCAATCATCTTCTATCACCGCCGACTCATTCGACTCCTTCTTCGAGTCTTCCTCCTCCTTCTCCTTCTCCTCCTCCTCGGAGTCATCGGAGAAGGGGTCGAATGAGTCGGCGGTGATCGCAGATGATTGCAAGACAAAGAGCGAAAAGACAGGTGAAGAAGAGGACGATACGAGTCGAATGAGAGATTCAAGTGACAATGTAGGCACCGAGATGTTAGATAGCGTCACAGACGAGTAGGCTCGAGTACAAGGCGGCAATGATATTTATGTGAAGAAGAGGTACAGAATTTCTTTTCTTATGACCCGCATCAGAGGAGGAGAGAAAACCGGAAGCAAGGCAACGAGAGCGAGTCAGAGCTCCGGGCCGGAAAAGAGGACCTGTTCCCATTTCGACTCTGCAGCCAGCGAGAAGTTGAAGAAGCTGGGCACGCTGAACAGCCCGTTATGCCTTAATGAGGACGATCCGGAAGACAGTGTTGATTCAGTTTTTCCTTCCTTTGATGGTATTGATTCTGTAGATCTGTGTATAAAAGAGGAAGAGATTAGAAGTAGAGTGGACGCGGAGGGAAGTGAGTGATTGAAAGCTGGGTCAATATCCAAGAAGCGAAAGAGAGTCGAGGATTCTGATTTTGATGGCATAGAGGAAGAGGTTGTTGACACAAAGTCACAGTCAACCAAATATTGACTACATTGACTAAATAATATCTGTATAAATTTAATACGACACACGACGTCTGCATTCAGTTCAGGACAGACAAAAGCTCAGTTTCCGACTCTCAGTATATTTTCGAGTCTGTACTTTTACATTTTATTGAGTCTAGAAATATGTACTCTGAGTTATGCTGAGCTCTTGGAACTTAGTCTATAAGCCTACCCAAAATCCCAAGCTCCACCAAAACAAAAATTGCCCACAAGTCCCACTTAGGACCACTCTGTGCTCTGGAGACAGAGTTCGGGCCGAACTCTGCCTCCACACAGAGTTCGGGCCGAACTCTGTCCCCTAGAAATCAGGAACCCTAATTTTAGGGTTAGCTGGTTGCTAGCTGTCCAACGGCCAAATTTTTGAATTTTCCTACCCGAATTCTGGCCGAATTCTGCCTCTAAAAATACTATAAATAGGGCATGAATTCTCTCATTTCAATTCACTCAATCTTCTCTTCTCTTCTCTCCTACAAGCTCAATAAGCCATACCCTTCCCATCTACTAGCCACAAGCCTCCTAAGTCTCGAGTGCTCAGCATCTCTCAGTTAGGATTCTTGTGTAAGAGTCGAAGAAGTCGCTTGGACAATTCCAAGCAAATCGCCACTGCGATCCTCTGTTAGAAGTTGGCGTGCTCTTCTGAAGAAAAGGCACGGGTTGTAAACTACTATTTCACAAATAGTGGATTTAATCCTGAGCTAGAGTTCTCAGGCCTGGACTAGTCCTCCACGAGGAAAACCAGGTTAAAATCGCTGTGTTTGCGTATGCTCTTCTGTTCTTCATTTATTTTCCGCACTTTACTTTGATTATTTATTGTTGGTGAAAGAGTTATTTTAATTGGCTATTTTTCTATATAAACTCTATTCACCCCCCTCTAGAGTTGCCAAACTGTTCTTCAATTGGTATCAGAGCTCTGTTCTCTTTACAAGGACTAACATCCTAAGAGCTGATCCATGGCAACCACACAATCCTTGATTTCCAATCATGGTAAAGGTCAGTCCACTCATAGGCCTCCCCTATTTGATGGGACTAACTACACATATGGGAAAATAAGGATGAGCTTCTATCTTAAGTCTCTAGACTTTGACCTGTGGACTGTCGTCACTGACGGTTACAAAAAGCCCGCCAGAATAGTTGTCGATGGTGACCTCATTGAGAAACCACACGACAAATATTCTGTCGAGGAGAAGAACAGGCAAGTCTAGATGCTAGGGCTATTAATGCTTTATTCTGTGCTATAGACAGGAATGAGTTCAACAGGGTCTCTACATGCACCACTGCTCATGAAGTATGGAGACTTCTAGAAGTGACGCATGAAGGAACCACACAGGTCAAGGAATCTAAAATAAGCCGTCTCACTCAAGAATACGAAGCTTTCAAGATGAAGCCAAGTGAGACGATCACTCAAATGATCACAAGATTCCTCGACATCATCAATCCTCTATCTTCGCTTGGAAAGCAGTACTCAAACCACGAGAAGATTCGTAAGCTGCTCAGAGGGCTACCAAAGATTTGGAACCCTAAGGTGACAGCCATCATAGAAGGAAACGATCTCACAACAATGTCAATGGAGACCTTGATGGGTAAGCTTATGACTCACGAGCTTGACCTCAAGGACTTCGAAGAGCCTGCTCCGAAGACCAGGAAGATCGCACTTAAAGCTCATCAACGAAGAGCTAATCATGATGAGACCGAAGAAGATAATTCTGATGATGAAGACCAAGCTCTCATGGTTCGCAACTTCAGGAAATTCCTTCGCTTCAATCGAAGGAAGAAGGAATCTCAAGAAGACGATGAAGAAGAACCAACTTGTTACGGTTGCAAGAAAACTGGACATGTCCGAAAAGACTGCCCATTCCTGAAGAAGAGCAACCGCTATGAGAAGCCTTACAAAAAGAACTCATCAAAGAAATATGCCAACACAGGTATCTGGCATGAAAGTGAAGCGAGTGACTCTGAGGAAGAAAAGGACTCTCCTCAAGATACAGCAAATGTGTGCCTGATGGCAACCTCCAACAAGGTATCTAACTAAACTCTGGATGACTTTTCTTTTGATGAACTTGGCGATGCTTTCACTGATTTACTCGATGATCATAAAAAGGTCATCGGTAAATATAAACATGCCAAGGACAAAATCAAAAGTCTAGAAGATGAGATACAAAGAATTTCTTTACTTCTTGATAATGTTAGAAACACATCACCCACAAATGACACTGATGAAGCATCCAAGCTTAAATTAAGCTTACATGATGCTGAAGCACGTATTAAGCAACAAACTCAAGAAATCACTACTCTCAACACGTTGCTTGCTGAAGAAAAGAGTAGACACAAGATTTCCATGACTAAGATTTATGGCTTAAATATTAAGGTTGATGAACTGCAAGCTGTTTCTAAAAGATTAGAAACCAAATTGGGTAAACAGGTTGTTCAACCTCAAACCCAATCACATGGGCACAACACCACTCATGCTAGTCAACCACGTCAATCTCATGCAGCACATAACCATGCATTTATATACACAAACTTTCACAAACCACGTGCACGTAAGAACAATTCTCACTCAGTACACACTCATCATGCACAAAGACACAATCAACATCACTCCATACATAAAAAGCATCATGCCATGCCATATAGACAAAATCATCATGCAATGCCATATAGACAAGATCCTCATATACCATATAGATAAAATCATCATGCCATGCCATCTAGACAATATCAGCATGTCACACATCATAGACAATACCATCATTCTATGCCTCATAGACACCATCAACATGCCACTTATTCCATGCATAATCATCTTCACCATGCTAACTCTTTACATCATGTCCATCCTCATCCTGCTGCTTATAGATATTATTCTCATGCTCCTAGTATAAATAAGAATGCTATCTGTACTTATTGTGGATTACATGGACACATCTCACCACAGTGCAGAGTTAGAAGACTTGTAGATAAAAGGATATATGCTTGGTTCCCAAAGACTAACTTTTTAGGACCCCCAAGAACTCGGGTACCAAAGGTCTCATCTACTCTTGATGTAGGTGGACCTTCCCTCCTCAACTGAAAGTAAGTGGATTCTCGATAGTGGATGCTCGCGACATATGACGGGAGACGCAAATCTTTTTGCATCACTATCGATGAAGAGAGAAGGATACGTATCCTTCGGTAACAATCTCAAAGGGCACATTATAGGAAATGGTATCATTGGTCATCCTCCTTCTCCTGTAATAAAGGATGTCTGCCTAGTGACCGAGTTAAAGCATAACCTGCTCAGCATTGGTCATCTTGCTGATCATGGATATGATATTAACTTTGGACAAAACAGTTGCTACATCTATGATAGGTCAACAGGAGACATTGCTTTTGAAGGGAAAAGAGAGGACAACATCTACATTTTCTATCTTTCTATAAATACTAACAATGCAGGTAGATGTCTATATGCCCACAAAGACGAACGACTACTTTGGCACCAGCGTCTTGGTCATGCCAACATGGATGCTATATCCAGGCTTTCCACCAAGAAGCTAGTGAGAGGATTGCCTGAAATCACGTTCAAAAAGGACACGGTATGTGCCGAATGTGAACTAAACAAGGCAACTAAATCCTCATTTCATTCTATCAACTCTGTAAGTACTACTAGACCCTTGCAACTACTTCATATGGATTTATTTGGTCCTAGTAGAATAGCTAGCCTTGGAGGCAAACTTTATGCATTTGTTATTGTTGATGATTTTTCGAGATTTACATGGGTTTTCTTTCTCGCTAATAAGAGCGATGCTATTTCTGCTTTCAAAATTTTTGTAAAGAAAGTTCAAAACGAAAAAGGCTACATGATTACTCGAATCCGAAGTGATCATGGAGGCGAATTCGTAAATTATGATTTTGAAAGTTTTTGTAATGCAAATGGTTTTGATCATGAATTTTCTTGTCCTAGAACTCCTCAACAAAATGGTGTTGTAGAGCGGAAGAATAGGACTCTTGGCGATATGGCTAGAGTCATGTTGAATAAATTTTCTCTTCCGAAATATTTTTGGGCAGAGGCTGTAAGTACAGCATGCCACATTTTGAATAGGGTGCTTATTCGTCCCATTACGAAGAAAACACCCTATGAGCTTTGGTTTGGGAGAACCCCCAATGTTTCTTTTTTTAAAGTTTTTGGCTGTAGATGTTTTATCCTTAACACCAAAGACAACTTAGGCAAATTTGATGCCAAAGCTGACGATGGTATCTTTCTTGGTTATGCCGCCAAGAGTAAGGGATATAGAGTTTTCAATAAACGCTCACTTATTGTGGAAGAGTCAACAAATGTGACTTTTGATGAAGACAACAGTGCAGCAAGTACTCTTGATGATGACGTTGAGCCATCAACTTCTACTCCAATGAATACTTCAACCGAAACTAATTCTCTGGAGGGTTTGCCTAAGAAATTCTCTTTCAAACCTTCTCATCCAGAAAATTTAGTTATATGAGAAGTTTCACGTGGAGTAACTACTAGATCATCACTAAGAGACTCCGTTGCTAGCACTGCCTTCATTTCACAAGTAGAGCCTAAAAACATTTCTGAAGCTTTTAATGATGAATTTTGGATTTCTGCTATGCAAAAAGAACTCAACCAATTCGAGAGAAGCCAAGTATGGGAACTCGTTCCTAGACCGGTTAATCACTCAATATTTGGTACTAAATGGGTTTTTAGAAACAAAGTAAATGAAGATGGTTCAGTCACACGTAATAAAGCTCGTCTAGTAGCTCAAGGATACAACCAAGAGGAAGGTATCGACTACGATGAGACGTATGCTCCTGTTGCTAGACTAGAATCCATTCGGATGCTTTGTGCTTTTGCTAATTTTCAAAACTTTAAATTATTTCAAATGGATGTGAAAAGTGCTTTCCTGAATGGTTTTATTAAGGAGGAAGTTTATGTGAAACAACCCCTTGGCTTTGAAAATCACAAATTTCTCGACCACGTGTTCAAGCTGAAGAAAGTACTTTATGGCCTTAAACAAGCCCCCAGAGCTTGGTATGAAAGGCTAAGCAGTTTCTTGCTTGAGAAAGATTTTTCAAAAGGGAAAATTGACACTACACTATTTATAAAATCTTTCAAAGACACTATTTTATTAATTCAGATTTATGTTGATGATATTATTTTTGGGTCTACTGATGAAACTCTTTGTCAAGAATTTGCCAAGTGTATGCAGACGGAATTTGAGATGAGCATGATGGGAGAGCTCAACTACTTTCTTGGTCTGCAAGTAAAACAACTGGCTAATGGAACTTTCATCTGTCAATCGAAGTATACCAAGGATATGCTGAAGAAGTTCGATCTTGACAACATCAAACCAATCAGCACTCCAATGGCTACTTCAACCAAACTCGAACCAGATGAGAGCGGCAAACCCGTTGATCAACGTAAGTATCGAGGTATGATAGGCAGCTTACTTTATTTAACTGCTAGTCGCCCCGATATCATGTTTAGTGTTTGCCTATGTGCTAGATTTCAAGCAAATCCTAAGAAATCTCACATGACCGCGGTTAAGCGTATCTTTCGATACTTTAAGGGTACGGTTACAGTGGGCCTATGGTATCCCAAGTCAACATCATTTGACCTCATCGGTTACTCTGATGCTGACTTTGCTGGATGCAAGGTCGACCGTAAAAGTACGAGCGGCACGTGTCATTTATTAGGAAAGGCTTTAGTCTCATGGTTTAGCAAGAAGCAGAACTCTGCCGCACTATCCACAACAGAAGCTGAATATATAGCAGCTGGGCGTTGTTGTGCACAAATTCTGTGGATGAAGCAAACCCTTGAAGACTATAAGTTATCCTTCATGCATATTCCTATATTCTGTGACAATACTAGTGCAATCAATTTGACTAAGAACCCTGTCTGCCACTCACGCACTAAACACATTGAGATCAGACACCACTTTTTGCGTGATCATCAGCAAAATGGCACGATTAACTTAGAATTTATCGACACTGATCATCAGCTGGCAGATTTCTTTACTAAGCCAATATTCGAAGAGCGCTTCAATTTTCTTTGTCGTGAACTTGGAATTTTAGATGAAGCAGTTATAAATTGAAACTCACCTGCGTAAATATCGAGTATATTGCGATTCCTTTTCGAAGAATTTGGTATGGGTACAAGCCGAAAGGGTCCTTCTGACAACAAGGCGTAAAAGCCTAAGCGACACGGTGCACTAGTCCTCAGGACTACCGCTAGCTGGGATCCGGCCCCTGCAGCTAACCCATGGCAAATTTGGACTATTGAACCACAGTATATGTCCTTACTTATTATATGGCTCGTTTTCGATTTAATATTGCCTAATTGAGATTTTCTAAAGTTTATTCTGTTTTCTGAGTACCTCTCTATCTATTTTGTTTACACTCTTTGTTGTCCTCAACTATCTTTTGTTTAACTCTTAAACTTTTTCTTCATGTTCTTTGCCTGTTTTCAGTTCTGGACCATTGATCCAGAACTCGGGCCGAACTCTGCCCCTATCAGAGTTCGGGCCGAGTTCGGTTCTTAGGTTCCAGGGTCGGGATCTGGCTCTGCCGTTGGATCAATTCTAATCCAATGGTCAATATTTCACCCGACCAAAGACCAAGCCCTACTTTATTTCGAGATTTCCTCTCTTTCCTCCCATATTTTCTTCTTCTCCACCTCCTCCATCTTCTTCCTTCCAAACCCTAACCCTAGTTCTTGATATAGAGGGCTCTATTTCTTCTCAAAATCAAGGAAAAGGGGTTTTTCAACATTCTCTTCAACTGTTTGGTATTCTTTTCAGGTATATCTCTCTCTTTCTATCATTTCCAAGTTCTCCTCTTTTATTTCAAATGGCATCTCGCTTGTCCAAACGAGGGAGAAGGACTCGACATGAGGGTGCTTCCTCTTCGGTTCCTCCTCCTCCGATTGAACAAGTAGTTGAACAACACCCCATTCATCCGTTGTTCAATCCGCCGCGTCCCGATGACCCTAACACTTACGACGATCGTTTATTTGTATCGCTAGAAGCCTCTAATGAATGGTTTAGCGATTTTAGAACTCGTCCGGTGTTTGGGGGCCATCCCATAAATTTCACTATATTTTCTCAATATGAGTCATTATTCCGTGATCTTTGTTTGGATGAACTTGTTGCTTCAAATTCTGTTATCTACCATAGTGCAATTCAAATATTCTACTGTAATCTGACTCACGATGCAACCCACATCTATTCCCGGGTTGCTGGCATTAACATTGCCTTCAATGATTCCGAGTTGGAAGACTTTCTTGCTCTCCCGAATCTTGATGTGTGGGACAAGCTTGTGGAAGCACGTCAACTTCAATTTGTTGGCAATACTTCCCTTGAAGGATTCAAGGAGGATTTATGTGCTCCTAACGTAAGTCCTCGCAAGCTAAAGGCCAAGCATCTCACCCCCTACTTTTATGAACTTCATCGCATCGTGTTCAATACTATCTTGCCCAAGGCTGGCTTAACAGATGAAGTCACTTATCTTGAGATCTCCACCTTATATCATCTCCACTATCGTATTCCATTCAACTTTCCACGGACTATGATGGATTGGATGATCAACTGTCGGAAGAAACCAAGAGCTTTGGTTTATCCTCTCTATCTTCCTTTAGTCTTTCGTGCTTTCATCATTCCTATCCATGATTGTCCGTTCCTGCCTGCACCTGCCTTTCTATCCAAAGTACGACGCCTTCAGCCTGTCGCTGCTTCTGAGTCATCTGAGCATTCTGCTGATGAGGAGCCTGACGCCCCTCCTCTTGGTCAGGATGCACCTCCTCCTCCTGCCACTCTTGAGTCTCTTCAGACTATGCTTCGCGATCGCTTTGCTATTGAGGATGATCGCTGGACGCAGCAGGATTACCGTACCACCTTGCAGATCAGTGCCCTTGGGAACTCTCTGCATGATATGCGGTATTCACTTGCTCGTCATCCTGATATGCATGTGCCTATTGAGCGGGATCCAGATCGCGCGGGTCATCGTATAGACGATCCGTGGGTCATGAGGTATATGGATCCTGATGATGCTTTTGTGGACCCTCGTCGCTCATTCCCTGGTCCTTCAGATGTTCCAGGACCTTCTCGTGCTCCATGATGGAGACTGGCTTGATATGCTGCTGCCACTGCTGATGGTCTTAGTTGCCTTTTTGATTTTAGTTATTTTAGTTTGTTATGGATTTATGTACTGGTTTTATGTCTTCAAACCCTGATGATGTGCTGGTTGGTGGATAACATTTTATGCTATTTTGCGTAGTTCTACTTTATGTCAATGACTTGTTTTATTAGTATTATACTGTTTCTTCTCTGCTTGGTGTGGTTGGATTACTTTTCATTGTCTATACTGCTATTCCCATGCTTTTCCTTATGCAGTCTATATATTGCTAACTGCCAAAAGGGGGAGAAATATGTATATTTGTGTGCTTGTGTTTGTTTTTGGGAAAATATTTTTATCAGGCCACAGGTTCTATGCATTATTTACGGGGGAGAGCTATTGATTCTAGCTCGGCACCGTTCACTGATTACGGGGGAGCTGTCTTATTCTAGCTCGACATTGTTTGTGGGGGAGCTGTGTTTTAACCAACTGTGTCCAGGTATGAATATTGAAATATACATTTATTATTTTGTCAATTATCAATATGGGGGAGATTATTGACACAAAGTCACAGTCAACCAAATATTGACTACATTGACTAAATAATATCTGTATAAATTCAATACGACACACGACGTCTGCATTCAGTTCAGGACAGACAAAAGCTCAGTTTCCGACTCTCAGTGTATTTTCGAGTCTGTACTTTTACATTTTATTGAGTCTAGAAATATGTACTCTGAGTTATGCTGAGCTCTTGGAACTTAGTCTATAAGCCTACCCAAAATCCCAAGCTCCACCAAAACAAAAATTGCCCACAAGTCCCACTTAGGACCACTCTGTGCTCTGGAGACAGAGTTCGGGCCGAACTCTGTCCCCTAGAAATCAGGAACCCTAATTTTAGGGTTAGCTGGTTGCTAGCTGTCCAATGGCCAAATTTTTGAATTTTCCTACCCGAATTCTGGCCGAATTCTGCCTCTAAAAACACTATAAATAGGGCATGAATTCTCTCATTTCAATTCACTCAATCTTCTCTTCTCTTCTCTCCTACAAGCTCAATAAGCCATACCCTTCCCATCTACTAGCCACAAGCCTCCTAAGTCTCGAGTGCTCAGCATCTCTCAGTTAGGATTCTTGTGCAAGAGTCGAAGAAGTCGCTTGGACAATTCCAAGCAAATCGCCACTGCGATAATCTGTTAGAAGTTGACGTGCTCTTCTGAAGAAAAGGCACGGGTTGTAAACTACTATTTCACAAATAGTGGATTTAATCCTGAGCTAGAGTTCTCAGGCCTGGACTAGTCCTCCACGAGGGAAACCAGGTTAAAATCGCTGTGTCTGCGTATGCTCTTTTGCTCTTCATTTATTTTCTGCACTTTACTCTGATAATTTATTGTTGGTGAAAGAGTTATTTTAATTGGCTATTTTTCTATATAAACTCTATTCACCCCCCTCTAGAGTTGCCAAACTGTTCTTCAGAGGTTCGCGACATAACGAGAGGGACAGGAAAGGGGGAAGATGAAGGATGGCTCAGAACACAACCCAAAATTCATTCTAGCATACATTAGTGTGAATCATCTATGTTCTGTACATATGGTGTAGTATATGTTCTTATCGTATCTAGTATCTGAAGGATATAACAGAATCAAGATGAACTCACATAATGTAATACTAAAACATCATCTACTACTATATAAGATATAGTGATAGGTTGTCGTATCATCATTGCCGAGGAATGAGGGTCGGAGGATAGTCAACTTTATCTACGGCTACATAGTTTCTGCCTCGCCAGTTGAATGGCTGCACGGACCATGTCGTACCGTAGATTAATGCAAATGGAGCTAGAGCCAAAATACAGAAACCAAAATACAAAATACAAAATCAAATCCCTGGGTTCGCCGAAAATACAAAACACAGTTCTAATTCATATGTATTTTAAGTGTGAGAACGGATGGCTCAGAACACAACCCAACCGGAGAGGATACTCTGAGAGATCCATCTGAGTAGGACGTATACTCTGAGAGATCACCTTTACAAGAATGATATCAGTAGTGGGATTGAGTGTGTACGTCCTACTCAGATGGGTCTCTCACCGTTGCTATTTTTTCTGACAGTATAGTAGATGTGCTCCGTCAACAGATTCTTGCTCCGAGCCAAAACTTTGCCCCAGAGCTTAAGTGGACATTCTTCGTGTAGAGCTCGAGTGAGAGGTTCCTGACAGCATGGAGGTTTCCTTTATTAAAGTATCCGTGCTCGTCCCACAACCAATGTGTGATGAGCACAGATACTTTGACAAAGGAGACCACCATGCTATCAGGAACCTCTCACTCGAGCTCTACACGAAGGATGTCCACTTGAGCTCCGGGGCAAAGTTTTGGCTCGGAGCAAGAATCTGTTGACGGAGCACATCCACCATGCTGTCAGAAAAAAATAGTAACGGTGAGAGACCCATCTGAGTAGGACATACACACCCAATCCCACTACTGATATCATACTTGTAAATGTGATCTCTCAGAGTATACGTCCTACTCTGATGGATCTCTCAGACTATCCTCTCTGGTTGGTTGTCGTATCATCATTGCCGAGGGATGAGAGTCATAGTACCAATACAATCCAGAGATTGACACAGTACTAATTTATATATGTAGTCCAATACAAATAGTCTAATACAAAAACAACCCAATACAAATAGTCTAATACAAAAACAACCCAATACTAATAGCTAATGAGAACCACGCAGCTCACACAAACGCTCAGTGATACGATCACGCAACCACCTCGAAAAAGTGAGATCTTTGGCGTGAGGAGAGATGTCGTCCCTTGCAAGTGTTGCATGAATATAACTCCCGGTCTCACTAGCTACGTGCTGGATGAATAGAACTCCCGGTCTCACTAGCAACCGGTGCCACTTCCTCCTTAACTGTAGGAGAAGCCACCTCAGCATTCACCGTTTCCCTCAAACGACGTGCCGCTTCTCGGGTCATGGGTGCCATCTGGTAAGATCGATAGTCACAAATAATATAATTGTAACATAAGCAAGCTAACTAAAGGAACCATCATGTAATTTGAGTATATTTTCGAAAGCAGATAAAGTATAAAAAATTTGATTTTTGCCAAGTGTGAGAACGGATGGCTCAGAACACAACCCAAGATTCATTCTAGCATACATTAGTGTGAATCATCTATGTGCTGTACATATGGTGTAGTATATGTTCTTATCGTATCTAGTATCTGAAGAATGTAACAGAATCAAGATAAACTCACATAATGTAATACTAAGACATCATCTACTACTATATAAGATATAGTGATAGGTTGTCGTATAATCATTGCCGAGGGATGAGGGTCGGAGGACAGTCAACTTTATCTACGGCTACATAGTTTCTGCCTCGCCAGTCGAATGGCTGCAGGGACTATGTCCTGATCAGGATGTCGTACCACAGATTAATGCAAAGTCCTTGTAGCAAATGTCGTACATAGATTTCTACCTCGCCAGTCGAATGGCTGTAGGGATAGTGTCTGACTTGGTGTATCTTACTATTTTTCCAAACCTATACACACCCTTGCCCAAACTATTTGTTTTAGTAGGCAAAACATTCCAGGTTACTCAAGTAACCTGTCGTGCAACATTTGGTGTCAACAGCTTTTCTTGTTAATTGTAACATGCATACTATCATATCCCAACTCTGCCAAAACCTGACCAACATACCCTACAATAATCATTCCCTATTTCAGTAATGTTTGTGAGCTAAATCATACTCAACTGTCGAGAATACTTAGGAGAAAACTCATTCATAGGATTAGTATCCATCCTTCGTGACATAGCTAAAACTTTATAGGGCTCGATAATAATTTTTAGTCAATTTATTCATCATTTCAAAACCCTGAAAATGCACAAAAAACTCCCAGTATCAGTAAATAAGGCTCGAACCCTAATTTAGAATTCGAATCCAAGCAAAACATCAAATTGACAGTTGATATGCCCAAAAAACTCCCAGTATCAGTATATAGGTGTCACACTGTGAGTCTCGTGTCCACACAGTAGGACACGACGTGTCCAAACCAACAAAATATGTGTCATACGAACTAGAAGCGAGTCCACGCTCTCGTGTCCCCTGCAGCGAGTCCACTGTGAGTCTCGTGTCCCCCGCAGCGACTCCACGCTCTCGTGGACACGAACTAGAAGCAAGAGAGAGAGCTAGAAGACGAGGAGAAACTGGGAAGCGGGGACAGGGGATCACCTGAGGAGGAGCTACCTGAGGAAGGAGGAGGAGGCCGGAGGAGGGAGATCGTCGGAGGAGAGCCGCGGAGGAGGAGGCCGGAGGAGGGAAATCGCCGGAGGAGCGTCGCGGAGGAGTAGCGCGCGAAAAAATAGGATAAAAAAATTTTTGAATGATCGAAAAGGAAACCCTCGCCGCCTATATGAAACATTTAGCGATGTCCTTCTCAGCCGTCGCTAAACGTCGCTGATATTTAATAAACGGCGATGCTACTTAAAATGCGTCGCTATACGTCGCTATATCAGCGACGTGTACCGACGAACTTACGACGCAGATTCCCATTTAACAAATCGTAGCTGCTAGACGTTGCTTTTAGTCGCTGTTGGCGACAAACAGCGACGTCTTAGATAATTGTCACTAAACTCCCAAATATTAGCGACGTTTTATCTTGGAGTCGCTAAATACGTCGCTGATATGACTTATTTTGGAAGTGTAAGACTCTATTCATAAGATTATTATTTTAAAAATTCAGCCTTCTTTTATTTTAAAAAATAAAAAATTCCATAAAAATTTAGGATTTTTACATAAGGTCTTACTAATATCTATATTTGTGCGTTTGGATAGTCACAAGGTTCCAGAAAGTTTTAGAGAGTATTTATTACAAAGAGATTTTGCTTTCATGTTAGAATATGTTTCGCACAACCAGAACCATGCAAAATTACTTTTACCATGTTTTAGGTCTTTTAGGATCCTAGACATGGACGATATATCCGACATAAGAGTTGAGGATGTCGTGTCAGGTATAAATACGGTCCTCTGGAGTAGTACCCGTCCAACATAGGTCACACATTTAATGTGATGTCCTATCATAGTTGGTTTGTAATAAAATAACTCTGTTGTTGTTGGTGTTAAGATGATGATTGATGGGTGCGGTGTCTTGGCTTGATGTCTTATTTGTTCTTGGTTGTGTTGTAGGATTAGTTTGATCATCTCCTATGTCAAGTTTGACGAGATATATTATGCACCGTGCAGTTCTCCATTTTCTAATGGTATCAGATTCTTTTGAGTGATTGATTTTTTTGATCAGAGATATTAAAAATGGATATAATTTTGTACATTTTACAGATTATGAGGGTAGCAAATTCAGTCTACAGTATTTGGGCCAAATATCGATTGTAAAATTTCAGGCAAGGCCATTTTGTAAGAGCCAAACTGTTCAACACAGAAAACACCTGGTGAATTGTTACATTTTAGTAATAAAATGTGAAAATGAAAGAAATTAATGCATAAGCAATACTATGTTGCAAGAACAGAAAAATGACATGGCATGATATGGACACGGCGACATGAAGATGACATTGATTTTGGCATTTTCTTTTTGTATTTTGGAGTGTCCATCTCATATTCGATGTGTCCGAAAAGACAGCATAGACACGACACCGATTTTTGGAGTGTCCTACCTAGAAGTAATACGAGTTTGTCATCAGAAAAATGATTTGGGCACTTTTTAGACACTATTGTAGAAGCATGAAAAATCTCAGCTGATAATATTCCTCCACCATAAAACAAATAATACATATATGCAGATAGAGTGTTAAAAAGACAAAACAGAAGATGTTAAGGAAAGTTCTTTTATTATCATGTCAATAAAGGTCGAGTACAGATTCATCAAGGCTACATGTAATGCCTGTGGTTCGTATTACGTATTTCTGGAATACGTGTACGTATTTATTCTTGTATTGCATGATTTCCTTGCTTAATTTCCTCCCTGGGCTTGGTTTATTCTTGGTCCGGGTTGACTTGGTTCGGTTTAGGATTTGCTATTGGTTCATGATGAACCCTTGGGTGAACCCCCTACCTACCACCACCATTTGTATTTATTAGCCCTCTTCATTCTCTCTCTTCATTTATCATCTTCTTTTTCCTCATTTACTTCCTTACCTACAAGAGAGAGGAGAGAGAGGTCTAGGCAAGTGTAACTTGCTTCATGGAGGAACTCTAATTTTATTACTCCATTCTCTTCTTTACTACATTCTAAAGCACTTTAGAACTTGGCATTTTTACTTTCCATGGCTAGATTCTTCTAGATCTAAGTTTACTTTATTTTTGGATTTCTTGGGTTTTGATCTACTTAATCTTGTTATTTTCTAGTTTTGATGGTTCCATGTTGTAGAGAATTTCGTTCTACCCCATTTTGACCTATTGAAATTCTGATTTGGGCTCTGGATGATGGAGTTATGGAGCTTGAGAACTTGGCTCTCATGGTGTTCTTCTTCTCGGAAATTTGGAGAAGATGAACTGTGCTTAGACTTGACTTGATTGCATGACAATTCATGCGGCAAGTGATTCAGCCACATGGGACTCTCAGCCGCATAGGCTGGATCTCATTTCCTGAGCCGCAAGGGGTCATTCCCCTTCGGCGCCATATGCGCCCATCTTCTCGAGCCGCATGAACTCTAGCACTTGCGGACCGCATAGGCCCTGATCCTCGAGCCGCATAAGAACCCAGATCTAGCCGTATGGACTTCTCTCCTAATTGAGCCGCATAAACCCCTTGCTCCTTTTCAGCTGCATAGACCCGTGTCTTCTCGGCCGCATAGGTTCCTATCCCTTCAGCCGCATATGCACCCTTCACTCCCAGCCGCATAAGCAGCCATGTTGACCCAGCCGTATGGGCTTCTATAAGCCGTATGCGCCTCCTTCTATACCCAGTCGCATGAACTCCACACTTCCGCTGGCCGCATGAGGCCCAACGTCTTGGGGCCGCATGCGCCCTTGCACTTCCAGCCGCATGCGCCCTTGCACTTCCAGCCGCATGCGCCCCCTTATGTTGGCCGTATGGGATTCAGTGACCCTGGCCGCATGCGCTCTCCTAATTGGGCTGCATGAGTCTACCCTTTCCTGACCGCATATGCTTTAGCCGCATGGCTCTGCTATTGTCACGACCCGTACCCTAGAGTAAGGGCACGAGAAGTGGGTACATCCAGCCTACGCCGCAGTGTCGGCGGTAGAACGCTGTCCTAGGTCAATCATCTAACAATATAAGGTACCTGTACAGTTTATACTCTCCGAATGGAGGTGACATAACAATATACATCTCAATCACATCTAGGGTAGAAGAATGAAGAACAGATAGACAGATAGTAACTCAAAGAGAACCATAGCATAGATGAAAATGTCCAAGTGTCTAGGATAACATAACACCAGAATGTCAACTCATAATACAATAAGTCTAAGAGTCTATACATCTCCACATCTCAAAATACAACTCAGAATGTGAGACAAAAAGTAAATATAGAAAAGACTGCCTAGACTAAACTGGTCTAGACTACTGGAACAACATCCTCAGCTGCAGGTGGATCCTGCTGAGGGTCCACAACATAAGTATCATCTAGTCCTGCTCCATAATAGGTAGACACCAGGGCCTCCTCCTCATCCTCTGTAATATTTTTAACAGGTCCAATCAGGACGGGAACGAGCACAATACATCTCACGTAGTGCATAGTATGATAGGAGATATAAAGCATGCAATAGAGTAAAATACAGGAACTGCTGAAGGAAGATACATGTAGCAAAAGAGATAGCTGTAAAGGAAATATCTACTGTATATAGAGAACTAGCAGTGTCTAGTGAGTCAGAGTAAAATATAGACATGTGAAATGGCATAGGAGATTCATGATTACAGCTAGAAGTGATTCATGACTACAGCTACTGGGGTAATATCCACATGACTATTTCCACTCCCCCATCCCCAATCAATACACAAGGATCCGTTCAAGTTATGTTAAGATTCGTGATAAGCCCATAAATGGGAGATTCATGAGAGGCTCTGTGAATCATGAGAGTACATGAGTCACAAGCGATTCGTGAATCTATGAAAGCATAGAGATACATGATGATAGTGAAAAGCACAACATGCTGTATCTGATGCTCCCGAAGGGGATAACATCTCATGAAAAGATCCATATAGTACCAATCCGTGATAACAATCGTGTCAGCATCAAGTAAAGTAATCTAGAGTAAGAATATAAATCCTGGCAAATATGAAACAGTCAGAGAATGTACTCGCCTGATAACTGAATGTCTGAAGAGGATATACTGTCTGAGGAGAGGTGTATGGCTCCTAATCAGAGCAATATAAGTCACAATGTATCCACAATGGTAAAAAATAAAGTATACAATGCATACTACATGATTCTAGGTCAATCTGGTCAAAAGTCAACTCTTGGTCAACTCTAATAGTCAAACTAGATCACAGGAAGTCATACTTGGTCAAATCTAGACAATTCTAACAGTCAAACTAAGTCAACTTAAGTCAAATTTAGACTAATCAAGGTTCTGGTCAACTTTAGATTAGTCAACAAGGTAATTGGGTCAAGGGTCAACTATCCAAGTCAACTCTATAAGGTTAACTCAACTAACCATAGGCTAACTTGTCTTAGGTTACCTAAGATACCATAATACAAAGCTAAGGTATAACCAACTTCCTATATAAGGTATACCACATATAAATATACAGTACAATACAACCTTAACCTTAAAATCAAGCTAAAACCATAGTCTAACTCAAATCAAGACTTAATTCCTAAGTATTCTACTTAACCCCATACACATCTTCATTTACATAGGACTACTCATTTAACTTTAAGTCACAATTTACCCATGAATGGGTCAAACCATAATCAACTAGTCAACAGTCTAGGGTTTAGTCAAACCTAGATCATTAAGTCATTTAGAGTTCATCTAAATCCTTTCTAGGTCAATTAGGTCAAGGTTTGACCTATAGTTGACTTTGGTCAACCCTGGTCAACACTAAAAGTCAAACTGGTCAAACTAGTCCAAGTTAGGTCAAACAATGTTAAACTAGTTAGGGTTAGTCAAACTAGTCATTCTAGGTTAGTTTAAGTCAAAACTAGGTTAAGCTAGTTCAAATTGACCTAAGGTTGACCTTGGTCAACACTTAGTCAAATTGGGGTCAAACTAGCTAAGTCTTGGTTTACTAGTCAATTAGGGTTAGGCCTAATGGCCATAGGCTAATAGCTATAGCCCATAGGCTAGTAGCTTAGGTCAACTAGTTCTAGGTTTACCTATATAGATATATATACATACACTATATAATGTAAAACCTATATATATAGCCACTATATATAAATACCCATATACCCCACATATATATATAACCATATATACACACTACAATATATATATAACATATATACATACATAATATATATGTATAATATACCTAATATATATTATATACAATATATATATAGAGAGAGAAGTAATGAGAGTGGGACATAAAGTGAAAGAGAGAGTGAATGAACAGTGAGAGAGAGAGGGCTGACAGTAGACAGGAAAGGGGAGGGGGTCCCAGAATTTCTGGAACCAAATCCAGCCCCATACACACACACACACAGTCACATATATACATACATGTATATACACATGTATATACATGTATACACTCTAAAAACCTACCTACACACATACATACATATATACTACATATATATACACTTAAATCATACTAATACATGCATAAATCATAATGAAAATAGATTTGAAATTCAAATTGGAAAACTGGAAATTAATCCTAAATCTGGAAATACTGGACTGTGTATAGGTAACTAGGGAAAACACGATTTTACATACGAAACCAAGCTAAGACTCGACACTAGCGGTTGGTAATTAAAGCCCCACACATACACTAGTGTCCTAGGTCACTGACACGACACCACGATACAGTTTCACGTGTCCAAACACGCAAAAACATGACTCGGGTAAACACTGATACACGAACACAGTGCACAGCGTCGTGCACGTGTTCATGTGTCTCGTGGACACACCACGAGACACGACATGACTCGTGGTCACACACACGTGTAGCCCACACATAGGGCTACACGATGGACACTCTGTTATGTGTCCACGTGTCGTATAGGGTCGACACAAGACCCGTATCAGTCAAGGAAACTCGACTGATACGTGCGGTTTGGACCGCATCGTGCAGAGATGCACACGTCTCGTGCTCGCGACACAGGACACGAAGCACCACGTGCTCGTGTCCACGTGTACGCCACGAATAGGGCTTCATGCCCGTGTCACTACGAGACACCCTAGTGTCGTGTCCATGCGACACGACACGCTCAAAGTTGGCTCTGTGCGTGTGTGCACTGTCAGCCCGTGTCCAGTATGAGTGACTTTTCTCACTCGACACGACACGAGGCGACACCAAATTTTGGGGGCATGTGCGCAGACATTGCCCCCTCGTGTCCACAAATTTTCTCGTGTCCTAGTGTCTTGTGCAGGGAGAACCAAGGGGGTGGTAGCAGGGCACATTTACAGTGTACTGTGCACTGTGTCCAGTGTGTGAAACTGAGAGCTTCGTGTCCAGATTTTGGACACGACACAACCCAATTTGTGCTCAGTGTTTTAGGGTTAGGTTTAGGGTTAGCTAGGCTAGGTTTTGGTTCAAAAAGTTTTGGAAAACAGTGTGTATTTACACTATGACAGTGAACAAAAACAGTGAGCATAATTAGGGTTTTTATATGTAGGATACGTGTCCGATACGACACCAAACAATTTCTAGATTTCACCAAACCTTACCCACAGCTAGGTTATAACTATATGCATGCAATAATGAAGAAAAAATAGTATATTAACTAGGTTTAGATATATTTACCTCTATGTGTGCAAGGTCTTGAATTTCACTAAATGAGGGTGTGTATCCTCTAGCCTCAACTTGTCCTTCCTTGGTGAAACTTAAGTAGCTCACTTCCCTAGGCTCCCTTAGATTGTAGGTGACCTAATGGAGAAAACTAGAGGTTCAAAGCTTGAGAAATAAGAAAGTTATGGTCAAAAGAGTGGAAGGGTTCTTGGGTTTTTCTTAGTTTTGATTTTTCATGAAACCATGGGAATGTGAACTAAGTGTTAGCTATATAGGAGAGAGGGGGGGCAAGGGGGTGTCATGGGGGTGTCTTGGCCGGCCACAAGCATGGGGGGGTTCAAAGCTTCATGGCTAAGCTAAAGACTTTTGTAAAGGGTTTAAGATATTTTGCATAAATCAAGCAAAATATCAATAAGTAAATATCTAGATATTTGTATAGCTTTGACTACCATGAAATATCTAATCCTCTTAGTTTCTAGGTTAGGAACTAACCTCTAGATTAGGGTAACTAGGTTAGGGATTATCAAGTCACTAATCAAAAGTCCATGAATAGTAAAATCTCACTAATCCTACTTAATTCCTAGAAAATTACCAAAATACCCCTTAGGCTAAAAATCACTAAAATGATATTCTAAGCCTATGGTCAAGTTCTCATGGTCATGGCAACTTCTAGGTTAGAGAAAACTAGGGTTTACACTAAGTTATACTAACCAAAATCACAAAGTCATAAGTCATGACTTAGCATGACTTTAGAAATGGTTTAACTTAACTAAAATCACCAAAAAATCATACCATGACTAAAATACCACTAATAAATAATAAAAATAATAAATTTTCAAAAATCCCCAATTTCAGAAAACAGGGTGTTACAGCTATAGCCCTGAATATTGATATTTTATTAGATATTTAACGTCCATTTTATATCCTTACGCCTTTTGTCCTGAACTTGAAATCATGAATTCATTTAATATGTTTGGAACTGATAATTGAGCACGACCTGACAGTGGCCCGTAGTGGTGCACTCCTGACAAGTAACCTAACATGACCTGATAGTGGCCCGTCGTGGCGCACTCTTGACTAGTACACTTGGCATAAATATCTGGCATGATATATCTTGATAAGCTGTTGCGACGGCTACCTGACATGACATGACCTGTATAATTAATCCTGGACACCGTGGACGATTGTGCTTGTACAAATAATCCAGTCCTGTCTTGCATCATGTCTAGGAGGGGACTCCTGAGTACCACGGTCAGGAGTACCTATTGAAATGGACTAAGGCTAAATAACTAGATTAATACATTAGTCATAAAGAGATCTCCCAGCTACAGGCAATCCCGTTACCTGGGTACGCCTTGGGATCTGTAGCCTGCCGTCGAGTAGGGAACATTTCCAGCACACTGTCATATGTTGCACCCTTCAAGCTACCTAAGGGTACATTCATTTCCTGGACGATGTACCCACCTGAATTCAACTCTAATCTTTCAACCCGGGTAACCTGGATGGTCTGCAGGACTTGTGGCTGTGGAATAATCTCACTGCATCTTGTTAGTATTAGGCTTGTGACAACCCTAGTTAGTTAAAGTATCAAGCCGTTATTCTTGCTTGGCCGTGAAATGATTGGATGGAGTCTAACCAGTCTAGTCTTGTCCTGATTCTGTTCCAGATTACTGTATGACCAGAATGCTTGTATTTATTTTACCAATAAATGGTGAGAATTCCAAGTTCTGTTCAGACGAAGGGTTACACCCCCGGTCCTTGTTTGGTTTACGGGTTGTAACCTGGTTTTCTGAATAGTTCCATGGTTATCTCGTCGTATATCATCCTGATGTATTTTTTTTATTTCCAGTTCTTACTTTTATTTATATCTTGTGCTGATTGCTAGTTTTAGTTCCTAAGTGAAGCTTCCTTTGTGGCACTTGCTCTTTCTAGGATCTGACCCAGCTGGTTTTGTATGGCCAGATTTTGGAGCAGCTCCAGAGGATCTACCGACCTTCCAGCCAGATGGTGGCCACTAGACGGAACCCTGGCAACGAGTGGGTTTATTTTTGATCTCCCACTTTATTGTAAAAATATTCTTTTGAGGCGTTTAGCCGACGAGCACCTGTTTAGCTCGATTGCACTTTACTTACTGTCTGCCTACGGGCTGTAACATGATTGACAGATCCTAGGGTTGATCATGTATGACTAAACTCTTGCTAGTCCTAACATTTTGTAACGACTAGCTTCATGATCAGCCGAATATGTAATGTTTGGGACGCCTTACTATTATATATTTAATGATCAGACTTCTTGTAACCTTTTACTTACTTGCTTGTGATTGAGACACTAGACTTGTTCATGACCTTAAGAGACTGTTGGCTTGTAGATAAACCCTCATGTATCTAGACAGCCGTGACCGTATAGGGAGATGGATTCTATTTCATATACGTAGCTGGCTATGTCTGCCCCCGCTCTCCAGTATTCTGGTTCTGGGGCGTGACATGGTTTAAGTGGTGGCCCATGCAGGTCTTGTAAATCAAGATATGTGAGGGTTTACCGAATAGATGTCGCAATCAGTATTCGTCCTTGATCGCTGCTCGTATCTTCTGAATCCCTTGATTCTTGTCCTGATCATATGCTTGTATCGTTGATCTGTCCTGGTCCTTCCTTATTATTTCCTATGTCGTCTTCTTCAGCGGCATTGTTCGTGGTCCTACCGACCAGCAAGACGGAGTACCTCCCGTGGACCAGCAGCAACCCGGAGATCAAGCCCAGCATTCCGGAGTAGCCTCCAGAGCCGAGCCTATTGGAGAAGAGCCACCAGTCCAGCCAGTTCAGCCTGCCGAGCCTGATGATGGCACTTTGGTAGGTCTCGTCAGGACCTTGATAGCTTTCCAAGATCGTCGCAGAGATGCCTTGCACCAGGCAGTGACGGATGCTTTGACCAGAGGAGGTCATCAGGGTAACAGTGCGGCCAACAGCTTCAAGCGCTTGAACCCTCCATTCTTCGACGGTAGTGAAGATGCTATCACAGCAGATGCATGGCTTCAGGACACAGAGGTGATTCTAGAAGCAGCCAGGACCCCAGAGAACGAGAAGGTGGCCGTTATGTGCCTACAGTTGTTAGATCTTGCCCGCAGCTGGTGGGCAGCGCAGGCCGTTGGATTAGCAGCACCCATTGCTTGGGCAATATTCAGAGAGAGATTCCAGACCAAGTATTTTGATGCCGTGGCTCGGTATGACCTGCAGACGAGGTTTACCAATCTGAAGCAAGGAGACAGGACGGTCGATGGATATGCGGCCGAGTTTTCCAGACTCAGTCGGTTTGCTCCCACCTTGGTGGCAACCGAGTATGATAGAGCCCAGCGATTCCAGCAGGGACTTCACCTGGAGATCTTGTTGGCAGTCGAGCAGTTTGAGCATCAGACTTTTGATGCAGTCTTGAGAGCAGCTAGGAGGCATGAGTATACCTCCTAGAGGATTGTGGATAGGGCCGGAGGTCGAAAGAGATCACACGGCCAGATGAATCAGTCTTCAGCACCAGCCCCGGCAGCCAGGGCTTTGACTATTGGAACTCCGAGGCGGGCGGCCTCAGTGACGTCGGTTCAGCATTCCACCCCGACGTACCCTCAGCAGCAGAAGCCGAAGCAGTCTTCCGCAGTGGGATGTTCTTATTGTGGGAAGCCAGGCCATGTAGTGGCAGAGTGTCGTAGGGCACAAGGATTGTACCTGGCTTGTGGAGCACCGGACCATAGGGTTAGATCCTGCCCGAATAGGGGTGGTTCATCATCGTCCAATCTTTCTTGCTCTTCGGTGAGGGGACCAGTTCCAGTCCAGCAGCAGCAGTATCCATTGCCGAGGCCTTTGCCGCCTCAGTCCCAAGTATTCCAGCAGCAGAACCCCCAGCAGTATGCACAAGCCCAGGCCCAGAGTCAGAATAGGCAGCGAGGATTTCAGCAGAGGGGACCAGCACCCCGAGGGCACGGTCATGCTATGGTGATGACCGCAGAGGAGGGATTGGCACCAGGAGAAGTAGTGGCAGGTACTTACTGGTAACGGACTTGTGGGAGTAGATAGAGTGTTTTTCTCGTGTCAGATCGTAGTTAGCGGTAGAGAATTCTCCGCTAGATTGATAGAGTTTCCGATGGCCGATTATGATGTGGTCCTAGGGATGGATTGGTTGAGGAACCAGTATGCTAGGATAGACTGCCACATTGGCAGGATTGTTTTTAGTATTCCAGGCGAGCCAGAGTTTTTTTTCTTTCGAGGCGAAGTTGAGTCATCTCCTCCGATATTGCGGATGGCAGTAGCAGCAGTTCAGTTGCCCAGGATAGTCGAAGAGTTTCCAGATGTTTTCCCAGAAGAACTTCCAGGTATGCCGCCAGAACGGAAGATCGAGTTCACTATAGACTTGATCCCCGGGACAGCCCCAGTGTCAGAGAGAGTCTACAGGATGGTGCCGTCAGAGTTAGAGATATTGTACAAGATGATTGAAGAACTCAAAACCAAGGGATTCATTCGTGCTAGTGGATCGCCTTGGGGAGCCCCGATGCTTCTTGTGAAAAAGAAGGATGGTACGTCTAGGTTATGTGTTGATTATCGTACCTTGAACTCAGTAACAATCAAGAACAGATATCCTCTCCCGAGGATAGATGACTTGTTTGATCAACTCAAGGGGGCTTCAGTATTCTCGAAGATTGATTTGCGCTCAGGTTATCATCAGATCAGAGTCAGAGAGCAGGACATCCCGAAGACAGCTTTTAGATCGAGATATGGGCATTAGGAGTTCCTTGTTATGCCTTTTGGAGCAACCAATGCGCCGACAGTATTCTTGGACCTCATGAATCGCATCTTCATGCCTTACTTGGATCAGTTCGTGATTGTGTTTTTGGATGACATCCTGGTCTACAGCAAGAGTGAGGCGGAGCATGAGCAGTATCTCCGTATAGTTCTTCAGATCCTCAGAGAGCACCTGTTATATGCCAAGTTCAGTAAATGCGAGTTCTGGTACGATCGCATTTCGTACTTGGGTCACATCATCACCAGAGGTGGAGTAGAAGTAGATCCCCAGAAGATTGTGGCCATTGAGTCATGGCCAGTGCCCAGCACAGTCGCAGAGGTTTGCAGTTTTCTTGGATTGGCCGGCTATTACCGGCGGTTTGTTTCAGACTTTGCCCGGATCTCAGCACCATTGACCCAGTTGACCCGCAAAGATGTGCAGTTTACTTGGACAGCAGAGTGTCAGAGTTCTTTTGAGCAGTTGAAGCGAGGCCTGATAACAGCTCATATTCTCACGCTTCCAGATGGGACCAGAGGATTCTCAGTGTACTGTGATGCTTCAGGCAGAGGTTTAGGATGTGTTCTGATGCAGCATGGGAAGGTAATAGCTTATGCTTTACGACAACTTCGTGATCATGAGAGGAATTACCCAACCCATGACTTGGAGCTGGCAGCAGTAGTATTTGCACTCAAGTTGTGGAGGCACTATCTGTATGGAGACAGGGTAGAGATTTTCACCGACAACAAGAGCCTGAAGTATGTGTTCACCCAGAAGGATCTTAACATGCGTCAGAGAAGGTGGCTGGAGCTTCTTGTGGATTATGATGTCAACCTGCAGTATCATCCTGGGAAGGCCAATATTGTTGCGGATGCATTGAGCAGGAGAGCGGGAGTTTATTTTCTAACAGCGCAACCAGAGCTGTTAGCAGATCTTCAGAAGATGGGTATTGAAGTTGTTCTCCCTTCCAGTGTGGCCTTGATGGCCAGTATGCAAGTTCAGTCCACTATAGTCGAGAGGATCCAGATGGCGCAGTCGGCAGATTCCAAGCTTCAGCGACTCAGAACAGAGTGTGAGGTGGGACGTAGACCAGAATTATGTATTCATGATGATGGTACACTTCGACATGGTAATCGTCTTTGTGTACCCAGTGGAGATATCAGACAGGAGATCATGTCAGAGGCTCACAGTTCTCAGTATACCATCCATCCTGGCAGTACGAAGATGTACCGCAATATCCGTCAGCACTTCTGGTGGAATGGCATGAAGCGGGAGATAGCTCGGTTTGTCTCTCGGTGTTTGGTTTGCCAACAAGTTAAAGCTGAACATCAGAGACCGGCTGGACTTCTTCAGCCCTTGCCGATTCCAGAATAGAAGTGGGAGCATGTGACCATGGATTTCGTGACTGGACTACCTAGATCCCTAGCTGGTAGAGATGCTATCTGGGTTATAGTTGATCGGCTCACGAAGGTAGCTCACTTCCTTCCATTCAGAGTTGGTCAGTCAACAGCTCAATTAGCGGAGATGTATCTCAGACAGATCGTCAGATTGCACGGAGTGCCAGTCAGTATCACCTCGGACCGAGATTCAAGATTTATGTCGTACTTTTGGCATAGCTTACAAGAGAGTTTGGAAACTCATCTCCGGTTCAGTTCAGCATATCACCCGCAGACAGATGGCCAGTCGGAGCTCACGATCCAGACTCTTGAAGACATGTTGCGGTCTTGCACACTTGACTTCAGTGGTTCATGGGAAGATCACTTGCACCTAGTGGAATTCTCGTACAATAATAGTTTCCAGGCCAGTATCCATATGGCACCATTCGAGGCACTGTATGGTAGGAAGTACAGATCCCCGCTAGCCTGGGATGATGTTGGAGAGAGGCAGATGCTCGGTCCAGAAATGATTGCCCAGACAGTTGAAGTGGTCAGGAGGGTCAGAGATCATCTTCGAGTTGCCCAAGATCGCCAGCGCCATTGGGCCGATTCTCATCGGCGCCCTCTCGAGTTTTCGGTCGGCGATCATGTATTCCTGAGGATTTTGCCTAACCGTGGCATCATTTGTTTCGGCGTACGGGGCAAGCTTAGTCCTAGGTATATAGGACCGTTTGACATTCTGGAGCGAGTAGGAGATGTATCATATCGTCTTGCTCTTCCGCCGTCGCTAAGCGAGGTGCATGACGTGTTCCATGTATCCCAATTACGACGGTATATCCCGGACCCGAGCCACATCCTGGATCATTCGGAATTGGTTGTTGGTACCAACCTTTCGTATGAGGAGAGGCCCGTATCTATATTGGACCGGAGAGAGAAGATCCTCAAGAACAAGACTATCAAGTTAGTCCGAGTTGCTTGGGGTCATCACACTTTGGGGGAGTCAACGTGGGAGCTTGAGAATGATATCCGATCACGATATCCCGACTTGTTTGACTCGTGAGGTATAATATCTTTCTTATGCCTCATGCCTTTGATTCCTTGCTTGAATGAGTGATTGTCTGCCGAGTTATAGATTGCAAGTGATTAATGTAGCTTGTCATTGCTCCTCTAGCCTCTTTTGATTAAATTTCGAGGACGGAATTCTTTTAAGGTGGGTAGAGTTGTAATGCATGTGGTTCGTATTACGTATTTCTGGAATACGTGTACGTATTTATTCTTATATTGCATGATTTCCTTGCTTAATTTTCTCCCGGGGCTTGGTTTATTCTTGGTCCAGGTTGGCTTGGTTCGGTTTGGGATTTGCTATTGGTTCATGATGAACCCTTGGGTGAACCCCCTACCTACCACCACCATTTGTATTTATTAGCCCTCTTTATTCTCTCTCTTCATTTATCATCTTCTTCTTCCTTATTTACTTCCTTACCTACAAGTGAGAGGAGAGAGAGGTCTAGGCAAGTGCAACTTGCTTCATGGAGGAACTCTGATTTTATTACTCCATTCTCTTCTTTACTACATTCTAAAGCACTTTAGAACTTGGCATTTTTACTTTCCATGGCTAGATTCTTCTAGATCTAAGTTTACTTTATTTTCGGATTTCTTGGGTTTTGATCTACTTAATCTTGTTATTTCCTAGTTTTGATGGTTCCATGTTGTAGAGAATTTCGTTCTACCCTATTTTGACCTATAGAAATTCGGATTTAGGCTCTGGATGATGGAGTTATGGAGCTTGAGAACTTGGCTCTCATGGTGTTCTTCTTCTCGGAAATTTGGAGAAGATGAACTGTGCTTAGACTTGACTTGACTGCATGACAAATCATGCGGCAAGTGATTCAGCCACATGGGACTCTCAGCCGCATAGGCTGGATCTCATTTCCTTAGCCGCATGGGCTCATTCCCCTTCGGCCGCATATGCGCCCATCTTCTCGAGCCGCATGAACTCTAGCACTTGCGGACCGCATAGGCCCTGATCCTCGAGCCGCATGAGAACCCAGATCTAGCCGTATGGACTTCTCTCCTAATTGAGCCGCATAAACCCCCTGCTCCTTTTCAGCCGCATGGACCCGTGTCTTCTCGGCCGCATAGGTTCCTGCCCCTTCAGCCGCATATGCACTCCTGACAAGTGGTAGATATGGAGTAGTGGTGCACTCCTGACAAGTAACCTGAACTTGAAATCACGAATTCATTTAATATGTTTGGAACTGATAATTGAGCACGACCTGACAGTGGCCCGTAGTAGTGTACTCCTGACAAGTAACCTGACATGACCTGATAGTGGCCCGTCGTGGCGCACTCTTGACCAGTACACTTGGCACTCCTGACAAGTAACCTGACTAGATTAATACATTAGTCATAAAGAGATCTCCCAGCTACAGGCAATCCCGTTACCTGGGCACGCCTTGGGATCTGTAGCCTGCCGTCGAGTAGGGCACATTTCCAGAACACTTTCATGTGTTGCACCCTTCAAGCTACCTAAGGGTACATTCGTTTCCTGGACGATGTACCCACCTGAATTCAAGTCTAATCTTTCAACCCGGGTAACCTGGATGGTCTGCAGGGCTTGTGGCTGTGGAATAATCTCACTGCATCTTGTTAGTAATTAGGCTTGTGACAACCCTAGTTAGTTAAAGTATCAAGCCATAATTCTTGCTTGGCCGTGAAATGATTGGATGGAGTCTAACCAGTCTAGTCTTGTCCTGATTCTGTTCCAGATTACTGCATGACCAGAATGCTTGTATTTATTTTACCAATAAATGGTGAGAATTCCAAGTTCTGTTCAGACGAAGGGTTACATCCCCGGTCCTTGTTTGGTTTACGGGTTGTAACCTGGTTATCTGAATAGTTCCATGGTTATCTCGTCGTATATCATCCTGATGTATTTTCTTTATTTCCAGTTCTTACTTTTATTTATATCTTGTGCTAATTGCTGGTTTTAGTTCCTAAGTGAAGCTTCCTTTGTGGCACTTGCTCTTTCTGGGATCTGACCCAGCTGGTTTTGTATGGCCAGATTTCGGAGCAGCTCCAGAGGATCTACCGACCTTCCATCCAGATGGTGGCCACTAGACGGAACCCTGGCAACGAGTGGGTTTATTTTTGATCTCCCACTTTATTGTAAAAATATTCTTTTGAGGCATTTAGCCGACGAGCACCTGTTTAGCTCGATTGAACTTTACTTACTGTCTGCCTACGGGCTGTAACATGATTGACAGATCCTAGGGTTGATCATGTATGACTAAACTCTTGCTAGTCCTAACATTTTGTAACGACTAGCTTCATGATCAGCCGAATATGTAATGTTTGGGACGCCTTACTATTGTATATTTAATGATCATACTTCTTGTAACCTTTTACTTACTTGCTTGTGATTGAGATACTAGGCTTGTTCATGACCTTAAGAGACTGTTGGCTTGTAGATAAACCCTCATGTATCTAGACAGCCGTGACCGTATAACGAGATGGATTCCATTTCATATACGTAGCTGGCTATGTCTGCCCCCGCTCTCCAGTATTCTGGTTCTGGGGCGTGACACTACATATAAAGGACCAACCCTATTCTTCTACAAAGGATCGATTACAGATTTAGCAAAGCTTAGAGGAGTCTACAAGGGGTTTAGTCTTCGTCAAAGCGCAACCCCCTTCTTCTTGGTACGCATACTGGAATATTGATCTCCATTGAAGCGTATTCTGACTTTTGTGGGCGCAACCCTCCAAAAGCGTATCAGCTACTCGGCTGAAGTGAGCAACTTCCTGAAGCAGCTATTGCCCCAGGATTCCAGAAGGCGCAGCAGGTCGCAAAGCCCAGAATGAGCAGGACAGAGCACAACCTATGGCTCTCTGGGTTAGCCATCCACCCACAAGCTAGGTTGTCAGGACCTCCAAGACCTTCAAGGCATCACCCAGGTTCAAACTCCTCATGAGAAGTGTTCCAGCACATTCCAAGGCTCATCAACAGCTCTTCTACGAAGGCATAGCCCCTTTGAACGAAGGAATCCTCCACCAAAATCCGACTTAGGCAAGGCCAACCACAACTGGAAGCTAAGTCTAGATCGAACATGGTTTTAAAGGACAAGAACAAGAAGACGACGTGACTCTTTAGAAGAAACTCCCCCTTTATATAGGGCGGGAGTGGTCCAAAATGCAGGCCACATGGCCGACGGTCAAAATTCTCACATTAATGGGATGAACCTAGGACTCAGCATGATGAACCTCATTAAATAAAGTTTATTCGACTAAGTCCTAGACTACCCTAGGACCCCTTTAAATTCCCCAAGTAACGGTGGCAATTAAGAGGGAGTCATTCATTAAGGAGCGGTCATTCATTTCTTTTTAAAAGAAGACTTCAAAAGCCAATGCCTTCAATCCAGAGGCACAGCTGCACTCCTGCGCCAACCTCAGGTGCAGACTGGTGATGTTTTTATACCCCCTCAACTCCAACATTGTAGCACTTTACTTCGACCTAGAAGCTCAACTACCTTTCGTCAGAGACTTGGGAGATACCATTGCATCCAACGCAAGTCCGCCTGCCGCTCTAAAAGTACAGTAACCTCATCAACCTGAAGCACAAGCCTACTCGTCGTTCTAAACCACAGTGACTTTGTCGCTCGAAATATAGCCTTCTTGTCGCTCATATGCACAGAGGCTTCATCGTCTTCGAAGCATAGTCCACTCGTCGCCCGAAAGCACAGAGGCACCGTGGTCTCCAGAAGAACGATCTACTCGTCGCCCTAGAAGTGCAGTAGTACTCAGACCTCGCTAGAGGCACAGGAAGCATGGTCCTACCCTGTCGGTTTGCTTAAATCGACTCTCTCAAAGATAGGATTGGGGTTAATCATGATTGATATCTTATCAAATTGATTTAAATCTTAGACGAGAATCAATCAGAATCCAAATCTGAGATGAAATCCCAAGATTTACTCGCCTGCATCCGAACAAGCAAATCAGCATACACCACGTGTCTCCTCCTTCGGTTATTTTGATAACCACCAGAGATCTCGATTGAGGGGTATCTTAATGTTCGCCACGTGTCAGCGCCACAGAAGCCTGTACTGTACAATGACGGCAGATTCCTTCATATCTCAAAACCTTAATGCACTTCGCATATATGCTTACTTTCTCTATAAATAGAAAGAGTTTTCCTTCAATAAAAAAAGGGAAGGACTACCGAACATCAAATCTCCAGCTCCAGGCATCCGCTTGATCGGTAACCATAGAGTTCCATCAAAGGCATCAGAAAGTCAGAGTAAGTTCAACCCGTCGTCAGATTGTCAACGGAGTAAAGGAGCCATTGTAGTGCTCGATCTCCATTATCACACTTTTCCAAAAACTCTTCCCCTTGTACTTAGAATATCCTGTTTAGGACTTCCTTCTCTGTACAGATGTCTTTTTTACGTTCAATAAACAAAAAGTTAATTCAACCTTTTATGATGTCGAACAACTACACACACTAGGGCTAAGATAGAGAAAACTAGGTTTTGCCGCCATTCTTCTTTCATCGTTGATATTGAGTCACAGCTCTTGCAACGTTCTTGCAATTTTGCCACCTTTCTTCTTTCATTTATGTTATTCTTTGATGTTGGAGTTAAAATGAGGATCCCAACTCGGGCATCAGGATTTTTGAGCAGTTTTCAAGCCTACAAGTATATATATTGGTGGCCAGTATACCACCCAGTTAGAAAACAACCAAAATCCAACAGTGTTTGGCTATTTTGTGCTTGGTTCTCTGTTGATTCAGTTGTTTTCTTCTCGATTCTATAGCTTATCTCCATACAATTATACAAGGATTTATTGGCTATCTATTCTAAGTCCTTGTATGTATTATTAGCAGATATTGTTTGTGATTTCGTACCGCTTTGTAGCCTATAGCATGATCGATCGATATTAGATATTTAAAATATCATTTATGTTTTAGGAAATAATCTACTTCTAAGGGACAAATTTAAATTTTTTGAGGTTTTGTTGACTATTTGAGTACAAGTCGACATACCCTAGTTATATTTGACTCATTGTAACCATGACAGGATGATGGGTTTATTCTTTTTGTTGTCTCCATAATTGTTCCTTTTTTTATCAAAATTTGTAACTTGGTACCGTATTCTCTGATTACTTGTGGTTCTTATCATCTACATTATTTATTTACGATTGTTGTCAGTTTAGTAGACCAGCTAGCTCCACTATGAAATTGCCAATGAGACCCTCATCATACAAGATCTAGAATTCCATACCTCTACAGTCTTGTCTTGGTGAAGCCAAGAAAGGGGCTTCTCTGTTTTCTTTGGCTCCATATTTCGTATCTCCACCCAGATATGGTTATTTATAGGTCTGATCATATCATGTATTATGCCACAAAAATTATTTAAGTTTGACCTTTGAAGCGTACGTAATACTCCAACAGGAATTTTTGCAGGTTTGACCCCGAAAGCATGGCTGCTTACACAATTAATTGGATCACATGGTCGATTAATCACAATTATGTGGAAACTTAGAAATTTATGCAATCTATTTTATTCTAAAATCCTGTATGTCGATCCAGTATTTTGCAATGCCTATTTGTTTACTTACGAGCATGTGCACATTTAATTACTTATAGTGTGGGTCTTTACTATATGGATTTGAAATCATATTGGAGTAGAGTTTTTTCTATTTCACACCCCTCTGCTAATAATCCAGCTAGACAATGTGTATGCTTAAAAGATTTAAATGTCTACTACACGTGTAAGCTTGAAAGATTTATCTGTGTATGATTTAATTAGACATATGTTCTTTAGTGTTAGTTTGAACTTGTTTACTATAGTTTTATTGGGCTGGTGTTAAGTTATGGTTTTGATTGGATAGCTTCATGAGTTATTTTTTGTTGACATTGATTTTAAATGTTATTTTCTTCTTTTCTTGCGATGTCTTACGCCCATAATTTTGCAGTATTGTAATTGTAAGACAATCATCCATTATGGATAAAGAATGGACTTATATGCCAAGGTGAATTCCGAAGCCCTACACTATAATTTTTTTAATATCCCATATATATTTAGTTTCTCATTAGCGTAAACTTGGTTTTCTTTTTTATTTATCACAAGCATATCGAGAGGGAGCACGAAAGTTTGTAGATAAGGTTCAAGAAAGTAAGGGGTATCCAGATAAGATCCAATATCCTTGCATTCAGTGCTTAAACTTAAGATACCATCATTATGATGTAGTATACGACCATCTAATTTATGCTGGAATTGATCCTACTAACACCACATAGGTTTTTTATGGAGAAAAACCAATCACAATAGGACAAACTGAAAATGATGAATTCTATCATCGTATAAAAGGTTTACAGATGCATGTTTCCGGGATGATGATGTGGATCATATAGATGAAACAAGATACCAAGATTTTGAAAAACTCATCGAGAAGGCAGAACTACCTTTATATTCAGGTTATCTTATAATAATTTTTTTTGTTGGATATTATAACATCTCGTAATCTTTATTGTGTTAATATTGTTTTTATTTTTTTCAGGTAAATCTTAAAGAAGAGGGGAGGCATGCTTCTAAAAACATGAGTTATTTTGAGCTTAGAGAATTTAAATCTTTGAAAGTCTTGAAGTGTCCAACTACAATAAGAAAGTAATTTTACTTTTGTAGCAAGACAAAGTGACTTTTTCTTTGTAGTAAGACATTATTATTTATTTAAGCTTAAAGACTTTTGCAATGACTCTTGTAGTAAGAAAATGACTTGGTATTGGAAATGTAGTTTAAACAATGTTGCTTTGTGTTAAGATTCTAGCATGTTGTTTCATCTTATTAATGTGTATAGATTTAGTCCAACTTGTTGGAAGCAAATACTCTCAATAGATATGCAATTAGTTTGATTTCTGTTGGAAATACTGTGAGTATTATTGTTATATTTGATTTTTTGATTAATTTAAATTTGTAGCTATTCAAATGTGGATATTAAAAATAACCACTATCACGCCACGTGTTGCAAGCCAGAAATGAAACTCATTAAACCTTTAACAACCCTCATTTTGAGTCATAAACACATAACATTTACGACCTGCGTTGTAGGGCCATTAAAGTGAGATTGTATGTTTTCGTTTTAAGTATTCACGGCTTGCTATGTGTGCCATAAATTGAAGAAATTGAATACTTAACGGCCATCAATTCGAGTCGTAAAGGATTATATTTACAGCCTCCATTATGGGCCATAAATAAGATCCAAAGTTGTCCAATAACCTCATTTATGGCGTGCATTTGCCTACGTTATGGCCTATTTTTGTACACCGAAAATACTCGAACCATTTTACGGCTGGAGCTTTTATGGCATGACCCTGTGAGCCGTAAAATTAGATTTACGGCACAAATTACAGGCTGTAAAAGACCTTATTTGGTGTAGTGTCTAAATCGACTATCTCCGTATGAAAGTCACCTGCTATGTGATTGACAACTATGTTTTCTACAAATTATTGTTAGGAAGATCGTGGTTGCATGAACATAACATTGTGCCATCCATGCTCCACCAGTGCTTTAAATACGTAGATGACAACAGAGAAATCAAGAAAGAAGTTGCTGACCTCAATCCTTTTCGAGGTGTGGAGGCCTATTATACGGACTTCAGGATGTATAAAGAATAGTACAAGAAGGTCGTGCTGGCTATGGACACGGAGGAACACCGAAAAGATGACCTAGATGAAGTCTTAGTGATTCCAGTCAAAGGACGCACCTCTCGTCCTTCCTCTTCTCAGATGCTAACCATCACACTCACCCCTCCTACTAAAAAAATAGATCAAAGGGAGCTCACCTCTTCTGAGCCTCTTGTTATTGACCTTTGTCGCAACAAGCCTACTACTTCTCTTTTTTCTTCTTTTGTTATCGACTAGCGGTGTCTGCAGCCAAGTTCACAAATACTGTTGTAAATGTTGAGGCTGAAGATATCAATAAAGCAGTGTCTCCTTCGCAGTATATTGATGTCAACTTTTATACACAGCATTACTTAGAAATTCTGGTATAAAATTTATTCTTCGTATTTCCTCCTTGGAACGACAATGAGCATCCAATTCTCTTCAGCGGAAAACGTAATCAAAGAACTATACTTGACAGCAATTCTGAAAATGACGATCGTGGAAGAATACAGCTGCATTGTTATAGTCAGCAATCCAAGAATATCATTCGAAAAATGGGTTACAATTTCGGGTCTGGGTTGAATGAAAGTAAAGGTAGACGTACTCCTATTCGACTATATGCTCCAAAAGGAAGGTCATGACAATACTATAACAAGACTAGACATGGGTTAGGCTACATTATGCCGAATACACCCCAGATAAATCTAAATCAGACGAAGAGATATGATCTCACTCTTTTGATTCTGCTTTATGGGACTCAGACACCAGTATAGGAAAGGTTCATCAACCGACTCTATCTGTCAGTATGGTGACAACCGAACTCCCAGAAGACAATGACTTTGTTGAGACTTATAAAAACGAGCATTAGGCACATAGGATAGATACTCAATGGAAACTTAACTTCGAATAGCGAGAACCACCTACCGAGGACGAGTTAATCCAGATCGACGTCGGAGATGAAGCTTCTCCAAGGGCAATCTTTATTAGCAAAAGCCTCCCTGAAGCAGACAAACCAGATTGATCCAGCTCATTAAAGAATATATTGATGTGTTCACCTGGAGCTATGAAGATATGTTAGGACTACATCCTCAGATTGCTACTCATAAGCTCAATATTTTGCCAAACGTCGAGACTGTTAAACAGCAACAACGACGATTCTGACCTTTTATGATGGATGCTATAGAAGCTGTAGTCAAGAAGCTCATCACCTGTGGCTTTATCAGGAGAGGAACAGATCCTGACTTGGTGGCTAATATCATTCCGGTTATGAAGAAGACAGGAAAGTTCGAGTCTGCATCGACTTTAGAGACCTTAACGCAGCATGTCTCAAAGACAAGTTTCCTCTGCCAATCACTGATGTCATGATCGACAACACCTACGGGTTCGAATGAATGTCTTTTATGGACGGGTTCTCTGGTTATAATCAGATCAAGAAGAATCTTGAAGATGAAAAACATACGTCCTTTTACACTCCTTTGGGAGTCTACTGCTATACAGTCATGCCATTTGGTCTCAAGAACGTTGGTGCCACCTATCAGCAGGCTATAAGTACTATTTTTTGTAAACATTTACGAAAAATAGTCGAATGCTATGTTGACGATATTGTTGTCAAGAGTCGTTTAAAAAAAGATCATATCCAAGCCTTAAGGACTATTTTCGATCTAATGCGTAAACATAAACTTAAGATGATTCCCACCAAGTCATTTTTGGGTGTCTCTGGTGGTAAATTTCTCAGATTCATTGTTACCTCTAAAGGTAAAGACGTTGACCCTAAGAAAGTCAAAGCCATTCAAGAGATGCATCCTCCATGCAACCTAAAAGAGCTACAAGTATTCCAAGGATCGATGACTTGCTTGTATCAGGAGAGTCATCTCAAATTTCTCTGAACGTTGCAGACCATTCACTCAATTAATGAAGAAATGTGTGTCTTTCGTTTGGATTGATGAATGTCAGCAAGCATTTGAGGATATTAAGCAGTACTTGATGAACCCCTAGTCCTAGTTCCTCGAATCACAGGAATTTCCTTCTTGATGTATGTTCGAGCAATGGATCATTCTCTAGGAGCCCTCTTACCCCAGAAGAATAATGAAGGCCATGAGCAAGCAAACTACTATCTTACCGCACAATGATTGGTGTTGAACATCGATACAGTCTTGTAGAAAAGAATGCCTAGCCTTGATATTTACTGTCCAAAAAATGCATTATTACATCACAGGCCAAACCATCCATGTCATCTCTAGAGTCAGTCCTCTGCGAGTACTAATGAAAAAGCCCAGTACACTCAATTCTAGACTTGCTACATGGGCGATACTGCTAGCACGGTATGATAAGATTTATGTTCTGTAAAGTCTGTCAAGGGTCAAGCCCTAGCTGACTTCTTGGCTGCTCATCCATTTCCTGAAACTTCAAAACTCTACGATGAAATTCTCGATAAAACTCTATAGTCTAACACAACTTCGGAAGAAATACTCGCTTGGCATTTATCGTTTGACAGAGCATCTAGAATTGGACCCAACGGTATCATCAATGCTGGAGTAGGGATTGTCCTTGTATCCCCGAAAAGGCTAGCAATTCAAAGAGCCTATTCTGGATGAGTCATGTTCCAACAATATTGTCGAATACAATGCTTTGATCATCGATCTCCAGTTTGCTAAGCAGCTAGACATCGACTATCTTAAAGTATACAAAGACTCTAAACTGATCGTCAATTTGGTTAGAGGTACGTATGAGATTCGACACCAAGATCTCATCCCCTACCAAGAAGCAGCAGTTAGACTTGCTATATCGTTCAAAGGTTTCTTTATTGAGCATGTACGTCGGGTGTGCAATATGAAAGGCGATGCACTCGCTAATCTAGCAGCAGTACTAGCTTGTTCCTGTGAGAAGGCAACAATTAGTCGTCATTGCTAATCGAGAAGTATTCTGTGTCGAAAATAATTTGAATATTAAAATCAGTAATGCAGTTGAGATTTGCACTACCAGTGAAGATTGGAGGAACCATTTTATCAACTTCCTAATACATGACAACCTGCCAGAAGATCCTAAATAAGCAACGACAATTCATCGTCAGTCACATCGATTCTATTATAATCACTCATCTAAGACACTCTACCATCGATCTTTTGATGGTATGCTCCTGCGCTATCTTACAGGTGTGGGGCAAAACAGATATTATATGAAGCTCATGATGGTGTTTGTGGTGCACATCAGCCTGGTCCCAAGATACAAGACATATCAGACACATGGGATACTATTGGCCCACTATGGTGGCAGATGCAATTTAATATGCAAAGAAATATCGAGCATGTCAAATCCATATAGATTTCATCCACCAATCGTCAAAATTCTTACATCTAACTACAACATCCTGGCCGTTTGAAGCATCGGGCAAGGACGTCATTGTCCTATCAATCCACCATCATCTCAAGGACATCGGTTCATCCTAGTTATAATCGATTACTTCTCAAAATGGGCAGATGATATTCCCTTAGCTAAAGTTAAGACAAGAGTGTCATCAACTTCATCAAGCATCATGTGATTTATCAGTTCGGAGTTCCTCAAAGAATCATTCATGACAACGGACCTCAGTTCATAAGTCAAGCTTTCACTAGATTCTGTAACGGATCGACAATATTGCTTCTACAGCTTATAATCTTGCAGCCAACAGCTTAGCAGAAACATTCAATAAGACAATCATCAAGCTTCTCAAGAAGTTCATTTCTGCCAATAAGCGCAACTAGAGTGAAAAGCTTGGAGAATGTCTATGGGAATACCATAATACGGCTTGTACCCCCAACTGGCTGTAGACCTTTCTCTCTAGTGTACGGGTGCGAAGCCGTCTTACCGTTGGATAACCAAATTCCATCCCTGAGGATAGCGATCACTAATGAGTTAACAATGGAAAATAATGATCGTATTCGACTTCAAGAGCTTGACGCACTCGATGAGAAACGGCTGCTAGCTCAACAGCACATTAAGCTATATCAAGCCTGCATCTCGAAAGCCTTCAACCGTAAAGTCAAAGTGCAAACATTTCAAAAAGGCGAGCTCGTCCTTACTGTTAGGCGTCCTATGACTATGACACACATGAGCAAAGACAAGTTCGAGCCCAAGTGGGAAGGCCCCTATGTCATAAGCAAAGTCTTCTCTAATGGAGCATACTAGTTGACCGGAATAGACGGTCGAATAGCTATAATGTCAATCAACGGCAAATTTCTGAAGAAATTTCATGTTTGAAAGTATGTATTATATTTTCTAACAAATATTGTACATACACAAATTTTGAAATTATATTTATTACTCTTTCTTGAGTAAACCTACAGATAATAAGTCCTCAAAAAATCCCCAGTAGAATCTAACCCAAATATTATGGTACATCCTCAAAAGATTAACCCATAACATCCTTCAAATATCATAATGACATCATATTTTAAAACCTAGTTGTTTTAAAAGATATCTCATTCTTGAGCCCCAATTGGTTTAGGAATAATCAGATATGCGAATTCACGTCCACATTACCTCTGAATTCTATTGTCTGTACCAACGACTTGTCACGTCCATATTACCTCTAATAACGTCGTCCGAAAATAACATCACATCAAGTTATATTATGTCATGTCTAGGACCTCTGAGCAGATATAATAAGTGATGCTATTTTTAAAGAAATACGTTACGGCCAGCACCTCTAAATGTATTTACTCTATCTATTGCTTATGTTTCAAACATATACATAAAGTAATAGAATAATAAAACAACAACTTTTTATTCATTTCTCAAGAACATAAATTATTACATTGTGTTCCAAAAAAAGATTATTAAATATTTCATTAGGAAGGGGTAACGAGGTCAAAATAGTCTTCTTCAAAGCTTCGGCTCGCTCCACCCTGGTAGTAATCACCCTCTCCCTGGCCAAGTCCCTTCTGAACTCTTCAGTTAATGGTTGTATTGCAAGAATATGACGCTCCATCTCTTCATTTCGACCTCGAAGAAGATCATCTCTTTGCATGTGCAGATCATCCAGACGGCTTGAGGTAAATTGATACAGCTCGATCACCTATTCCTGGCGCTTCCTATCTGCTGTAACTGATGCACGGGTTCAAGCTAGTTAGCTTCTAGCTCTTGGATGTGAGCCCGACCCTTAGTCACTTCTTTATCTTTCTCTGTTTCTCGGCCTTGTAAAGTTCAATGGAGGACATGGCCTCATCAATACCAGACTCTATATCTCCAGATTGTATCGTAAAGGCTACCTTAGAATTGTCCAGTACGGCTCGTCGTTCCTCGTACTCTCGAGCTATGGCCTCGTACTCCATATCTACCAGTCTGTTTATATTTCCTCTTATCAGCTCCTGGTAACACTGGATAGGCTCCTCGAGCCCCGTTAGGATTTGCTCAAAGGCACTTGTCCTTTCAGCATCGCCAAGGAGTATATGGTAGCAATTGGATAGAGAGAAGATGTTCTACAAAATTCTAAAACTAATTCTTCTCTAGTGTCAACTGTACCAAAGAGCATAGAGATCTGAAGAAGGCGTTCGTATAAGTATGGATAATGTCGCTCATCACCGCTTGTACACCAGGTGTCGCTGATATGGCTGGAACCCCTCCTTCTAAGAAGCCAGAGGAATATTGATAATCGATACAACATCAGCATTTAGGGATTTTAGTGCAGGCGTTCCTGATGAGCTTCCCTCCATGGCGTAGGTCCCGACATCCAAAGGATCCATTATTGAACTGAGACGGAAGACAGTAGAGGCTAACGGGACTTCAGTGATCATCCCTATATGACCTGTCGTAATTCAAGTGAAAATTGTTATATCACACAGCATTAAATAAAAAGTAATGGTAAATAAAGTCAGAAATTTACCCGGGCTTGTCGGAATATATGGAGTATCAATAGGCACAGTATCTCTTTCTGTAATGAGCCTCTCAAATACAGAAGCAGATACCGCTACTTGACTGCTACCCACCTCTGAGCCTTCGGACATCAAATAGCTGCCTCTGGCACCCGACTCTACTTGGCCTCTTGTGCTGCTACTTCCACCCTCTCCGTATTGAAAACATGTTCAACGGGGGCTTGAATCTCCTCAACATCTGTATCAGGGTTTCCATCCCCCGGGGCTTTTAACTTTAGCAAGGCCCTCATCACCCTCATCTTTGTAAACTGGGCTTCTGTTGCTCTCAATTTCAGCATCAGAATTCTTATCGCCCAACGGTTCTTCGAGATTCTGATCATCTTCACTAGGGCTCTGGTCACCCACATCCTCATCAAGGTGCTTATTATCCTCAATTATAATTTGGCCATCCTTGGCCACCAAGTTTTGAACATCCTAGGCTACTGCTTAATTCGGGCTTAATCCAGCCTTTTTAAGGTCGAAGCCAGCATCAACAAGGTCCTCCTCGATCTGCTCGTCCCTAAAATCAAAGTCCTACATCGCTATCATCTCTTCATCATTTTGAAAAGATGTCTCGTACAGGATACGAGCTACAGGAGTTTGGATTATAAAAGGAGCTGGAACTTCTACAGCCTCCTTTGGAACTAACGCCTCCATAGGAACTGTGACCCTTGAAGCATCATCAGAAGCTAGCAGCGGCGTCAGACCAGCTCGCTATCATCTATTTATCATTTTGAGAAGGTATCTCATACAGGACACGAGCTACAGGAGTTTGGATTATAAAAGGAGCTAGAACTTCTATAGCAGCCTCCTTTAGAACTGACGCCTCCTCGGGAACTGTGACCCTTAAAGCGTCAACAAAGGCTGGCGGCGACGTCAGACCAGCTGAAGCAAGTGTCGTGAGTGTCCTCGCAGACAAAAGAATGGTGACCTCAATGATTACTGGCACTGAAACAGTAATCGAAGGGATGTCCACTACATCAGCTGGAGCCGGTTCACTGGTAGGTGGAATCTCTAGAGACAAAAAGAGGTCAATACAAATGCTACAGGATTAACATCTAGTAGCTCTTGTGGAATAAAGAGACTAAGTATATCACCTTGTGGAGAAGACACCCCCAGGTGACAAAAGTAATGGCTCCTGACTAAGACACGCCTTAGCAAGGGAGGAATAATATAAGCTACAGTCTTCACCATCACAGCTTGACACCACCAATTTTCTCTTGGCGGCATGCTTGACCAATCGGGGAGGATAAACGGCAGCGGCAGGCTGATCTTCATGAGCAATCACCTCCCTACTTGTCTCCTCAACCCCACTCTCCTTATGAGCAGGGGATGGGGTTGTTCCTCTGAAAAAAATATTCTTCCAGGTGAAAGACCCGCATCTAATTGTCGTATTTGAAGCCTTGTCCTCGCTACAGGCATTTCAACGACAGTTGTTTCTTTCTTTTCTTTCCTTTTCCTTTAGCGGAAGAAAGAAGTTCATTATGGGCTGACTGGGTGGATGAGGTCCCAGTCTTCTGCTTCTTTTTAGTCCCCTTCAAGGAGATTTTTTCGACTTTTGAGGGTGAGACACAGTGCACCATGCACCTCGTTAGAGAAACCAACAAACGTAGCCTCTAGAGGGTCGTCAGCGAGAATGTTCTCCTCGTCTTCTATAAATTCTATTGCAGCTTCGGTCCCTTCTCATGACCTTCTCACGCCAACAAAGCTATCGGATAAGGAATAACCTTCGAAGAAGATGTTGACTGAGGTGTAGAAATTTACTTATGTATTTAACATACGCAAGCCCGCCTCAAAAGTAGCGGAGGGTATGGTAAATAAAGCTTTAGTACCCCTTTGTACTATAGTATATCCATCCTCAAGCAACGTCGATCAAATGTCTGAAAGCTTGAAGGCAAGTGGTTGCATTCCCAACTTGCATCTGGTCGTAGCCGAACTGAAAAGCAAATTGGCTAGACAGGTATGGTTCCAAATAGCATTCATTCTCGAACCGACACCAGATGTGAAGGTCTGATTATTTTTAACCAAGTGAAGGCCACTGGAGGTGGACGAGTACCAATAGGCTCTAGAACCATGAGAGGAGCCGAGAAGGTCTCGTACCCAGGTAAAGGAGCAACACAAAAGAACCTTCAGTCGAAACCCATATTCAGTGCCTTCTACAGTCAAAAAATGTATCCACCTTCTATCAAAAAGTGGCATATCTACCAATAAAATCTTCTTCTGTAGCACCGAGAGCTAGATCTATCAGAGAAGGATGGTGTAGTATTAACCAGTCGAAAAATAAGTGTACGATATCTCGGTACGAGGAAAATCGTCTCGAGAGCCGGATTTCTCCATCATATTGGTCATAAATACACGGAGACCTGCATTCAGCCGACAAGTCATAGTAGAGAGGATATCCATTGTATCTGAATACTAAATGCACCATAGCGAACAGCACACCTCGGTGGATGTGATTGACCGTACTGGCTCTGGGAAACGAACTATCGCAACCAAAGAGAGAGGAAGCCCACCAAAGTAACCTTCGGAGACATGGTTATACCACCCTGTTATATAGGTCTCGATAGGGGTGCCAGCAGTATAACCGTGCCAGTCTTCTTCCAACTTATTATCAATATGTCCTGATTCTACTATCAGTCTTTCGATTGTTATTATCGAGCAGTTCAAAGAAACGAGGCTCACACTCCAAATGTTATTGTACCATGTTCTCCATGACATGACCCAGGAAGAGGTACAACTACTTGGACGTATAGCACGTCCCAATCTCCTTGCTCGTATATAAGAGAGTACAGATCATGAAATGGCATAGCAGCTCATCGAAGGCTGCCACCATCAGAGGGTTCTTTTTGGCCAAAGCCTTCAGTTCCTCTTCAACTGGCATGTACTCTTCGTAGGGATTCTAACCCATTGGCAGATGTGATAAAAACTATATTTCATGTAAGACGAGTCATATCTCCTCGTGAGGAGTAACGAAGGTACAGTCCTGTTATTATACCTCTCCACCAAGGCTAAGAACATATTTGAATTGGTGTGGATGCCGCACCAGGTGGTCAAGACAGCTTCACAAAGCTCCAACTCAAGCAATTTGTCCTTGAAATTGTTCAGAGCCCATACTGAAAGTTGATTCCAGTGCTTAATGTCTAGATGCATCAAACCCGATAGCCGTAGGTTTAGGGCAGGGTATTCTCCGTCTGTTGCAGCAAAAGTATTTGCAAAGAAGGGTATTCTGACCAGAATCATGAAAGACAAATCCTCGTCGGCATACAACTTGGTTTCAAACCTCTTAAGTGCGTGCTCTGTTTCTCAGAAGAACTGTCTTTCCTCTGGGTCCCAAACCTGTGATATATCCGTCCAACCTAGCCTTTTGAAAGAAGTCAGATCCCATGACATCTTTCAAGATAGTTGGCATGGCATATTGGGACAGAGACATGTTCCTTGACATATCTAGGAGATATCAGTCGCTTCCCTTTTTTGAAGGCCCGGTCTTCTCATTTCGTCTTGGGCTGAGAGGCATTATCAATGGCCTCTCCAAATAAGAAAGTTGGTTTCTTATGAGGAGCTTGATCCACAGTTAGGAAGGGTTCGTCGTTCATTAAGCATAGAAAAGTCCTCCCATCTTGGGAATCTAGCAGAGCTTTTCTGGTAGCAGGGACGTCGAACTGCGGAAAGGTGACATGAGAAAGGTCTTCCTAGTATTTCGATACCCGAAAAGCAGAGAAGCCAATATCTCAACATGAGGGTCTTCCCTGAGGTCAACTGCAAAAAGAAACAAGAGTTAAAATCATGAAAGAGTGTTCTTACATATTAAGAAATTTTAAGTAATTTTTAGCTCTGCACAAATCATAGATCGTAATACATAGAGTGCTAGTCTCTAAATTGTGCATACAGTATGACAGTTCTCAGTTTGCGCATGTAGTATGACAATTTTATGATAGTTCTCATGCATGCAGTATGACAGTTTTATGACAGTTCTAGTTTGCGCATGCAGTGTGTTAGTCAATGTTTTGCGCATGAATCAAGCAGTTCTATTTCGGCAGCAGGAGGATAATAAGCGCACTATTTTTGAAACAACAAAGGGTGCGCAATTCATGATTTGATTTGGCCGACACTCTGAAAGAGGTGGTACATTTTGAAATTTGCACAACACTAACCAATACTCTGAAATAGGCGATCGACGCTAGCAATGGTTCGCGCTATAAGCGAATGGCACTATGGATCGTCTTTCTCGACCGATCATTTATCTTTGAGAGCGCGGTTAGCCTCCTTGGCTCTCACCGACAGCGATGCGTGCCTTGGCACCCTCAGTGGTGACGCTCGCGACGAAGCTCCGGTGATGCCCTTGCCTTTCTCTGTAGTGGATCTCTTTGGTGCCATTATCGACGGTGGAGAAAGCTCGGAGAACTCGGAAGTGGAGAAAGGAGATAGAAAGAACTCGAGAGGAAATTCTTAGAAAAGAACTCTCTCTGACCTTTCAATAGCTATTTATAGCCTAAGATTTATATGTAATGGCTGCACAAATTACACACGAAACGGTGGGTCATTTAAGATTTACGTGCGCAAAAACTTATGAAAATGCTATCTATTCAAAAAATTTAAAATTTTAAATTTTTTGAAATTTGAAAACTTGAAGGGGGTCTTGTAGAAGCTTTAGAAAAATACCAAAAGAATGCATTACGCCATTCACAGATGGCATCAGGCCTTATTTATCAAATAGTGCCCAACAATAATTGGCGCACATCATTAAATGGCGTCAGACATTATATAGCTCAGGCAATCACGTGTGAGCTTCCTCCAGAAGCTAAGTTGTCAGTCATAATGACTGACAACACAACAGTCAAGAAAAATCTTTTCGAATCCCGAGCGCACAGCGTTCGAGGAAGATTGTGTCAGATCCATTATGATGATGTTTGTCAGTTATTCTGCACCATTTACCATTGGCATGAAGTGACCAACTCCTCACAGACTTAATGCTCAGCGCATTTCACAATTGGCGCCAATCAACAAGGTGCACAATTCATTCATTTTCATCCAGAAGCAGTTAAAGATGAAATGGCACACATGCCATAATCTCGAAGAATGTATACGAAATACTGCCCACAACCAAGCGTAATTACTCTCACAGAGTGTCATGCGTCCCCTGTAGTAAGCTAACTGTTCACGCAAATGGGTGAAATAGAATATGGTGCGCCAAACGTGCATAATCAGCCTATTTTTGTATTATGTGCCAACTTGTAACTGTCTGCAGTTATCACAAAACTCTATAAAAAGAATTCCAAATACTTCTCAATGCATCATTAATTATCATAATCTTTTGACAAGGCTTCCGCCAGCACGTTCAGAGTTTCTCCTCGATTATCGCATGTCCAAGGATAAAGTGATCGTCTTCTGATCAGATTCTTATAGTTGTACTTCCCAAAATCAAATTATACTCTTGTACTTTCTTTCTTAGTTGTATTTATGATTTTTCTTAGACTTTTGTTTTTGCAAACAGTAGGAATACCATCTGAAAATACGGTACGATACTTAAATGTCAATTTTGAGATTTTTGGTATTTTGTTTGTTCTATGTACAAGTCGTAAAGGGTCTGGCAATGCCAAGAGTCTATTCATTTAGGGTAGTACTCATATATATTATATAAAAACCAATAACCAAAATACGTGCACAAGTCAATAATCAGTTTATCAAACCCAAGCTCTAACGCTATAATACATAAATAAATAAAAACTTTATCAAAACATAGAACAGTATTCCATCGTCGAAGTAGTGAACCACACCTACAACCAAACAAGAACAAGGGATAACACACTACTCCTAGACGAGGATACTACTCCAGCACATAGTAAGATACAAGGAATACCACGAATAATTAACAAGATACTCATCAAGATACTCCCTCCCTACTAAAGGGATATATCAAGATATCTACATAAAAAGCTCTGATTCAGATACAAGAATAATGAAAAAAAAACATATATCGAGAGTGAGG
>JANAVB010023225.1:2500-31503 GCA_029216955.1 Iris pallida
GTCGGATTGAGTTGAAATTCGAACCCGATCAAATAATCCCAAAACAATATCATAAATAATAAAATAAATTTCAAAAATATTCAAAAATAAAAATGACCAAAATATCCCTATTCTTGAAAACTGGGGGTGACAAATTTATCCACCTTAAAAAAAAATTTGTCCTCAAAATTAAAATAATGCAATCACAAGAAAATCATGCAGTTCGATAATCACATGCGTCTGTCCAAAATCATGATACTCAGAATCTCCGTCATGCTAGTGAGCAAGGCAACGATAATCACAGAGTCCTCGACTAAGGTACATACCTCTAGAATCATTGTATTTAAAAATTTTGTATTACCGCATGCTTGGCAGCAAAAACCTTAAATTTCCACACCCGAGAAATATGTCCATAATTCGACTATATGTCCTCATTACGCCTGCTAGCATGACCCTAGAGGATTCTAAAATCTTATAATCGAGGTGACCTAGCCCATACCACTTATCTCAGAAGAAAATCACATCACAAAAACCAAATTTCATCAACGATCAAGGAACAGATGGAATCGAATTTCAAGACAATTATAAGGAGGAAAATACGAAAATGAGATCGAACGATTGGAACCTGCAATCTGCCCTGCTACTGCCTGACTTCCCTCAACTGTCATGGCGAAACACACCCCTGTTGGCCTCCTCTATCCTGCTGCACTCTATCCTGGCCTGCCTGTCTGGCTGCACGGGCAGTACAGTTTTTCATCTAGTGATCTGGAGCTCCATAAAATAAACAAACTCCCAGCCTCATCCTACAAACCTCCCGGGTGTGCCCCATCTTCCTGTAGAAAGCACACTGGATGACCTGCCTCTTGCCCTGACCCTGCTGCTGGTCGACACGTGCTGGTGCCTGCTGAAGCTGTAACTAAGGCTGCTGCTGAGGCTGCTACTGAGACTGCCTCTGGTAGAAGTGAGGGCGCTTTGCCGGCCCCACACTGGAACTCGCTCCAAGAACGTCACTGCCCCTCTTCGGGTTGAGGTCGAAGTCCTCTTCTGCTATCTGCACCTCCATCAGTATCTGCTCGAAGGTCGCATCGCGTCGCCCGGAAGTACAAGTGCGAACCGTATGAATAAGGCCCCTGTAGAACTTGCGGGCCTTATACCCCTCATCCTGGATCTGATTTGGTATAAACCTACTCAGACGGAAGAACTTCGCTGCATACTCGTCCACCTACGAGTTTCCCTGCTCTAATCCGACGAACTGGGCCTCCAGAGCTGTCAGAGCCACATCAGGGTAGAACTTCTCCTTAAAGAGCCGCCTGAAGTTCTTCCATGTCAAACCTTTCACTGACATTCGAGGATCCGTACGAAACCACGTCAAGGCGATGTCGAAGAACTGACTCGCCGCAGTTGTGACCCATAGTCCCCTCGGAACCTCTACTAACTCTAGGCTCCTCTGGACGTCCTCCAACCAGTCATCTGCATACAGGATACCCTCGGTACCCTTGAAGTCCCTCGGGTTCATTTCCTGAAATCTAGACAAGTGTCAGGCCTCTCCTGACTCTGCTGCTGAACTGGGACACCCTGAAGTGTACCCGAGACTACCCTCTCAACTGATGCCATCGCCAGCTGGTGGGAGTTCTCCATGCTCTGCCGTAACACCTCTATCTGGCGGTGCTGTGCCTCGGCCTAGGCCTTCTGGGTCTGCAACATCTGCTGTAGAAGGGCCATCATCTGATGAGCATCAGTCAGTAGCGGAGGCGACGGTGGAAAAGTCTCAGGAATGACTATGGACTGTCCCGCTGCTGGAGGTGGAAGACCTCCTGGAACTGTCGTTGCTACTCCCGCCTGAAGGGCAGAAACTGAGGCTGCTGCTCTCTCGACTGCTACTCCCGTAGCCGGAGGTGGAGGTCCTACTGGAGCGGACCTCTCTGGAACTGTACTAGGCCCTGCTGCCTCAGAACGAGTCATTGTCATCCTGAAGACAAATTGAACCCAATAGATCAATATGACACAAGATAAGAGGCACAAGATAAGATATTATCAAAGAAGGACAATTGAATTCAAATGCAAGAAGAGTTGTCATGGTAATCAAAAGATCAAAAAATTTCTTAAAATGTGATTGAGTAACTCCTATCATATTCTAGATCCTATGTCCTAGTCGCAGGCTCTTAATTAGTACTCTAATTCGAGCACCATTACGAGATCGTACTATTTGTGACACATACCTGCATGGGCTACCATAAAAATGTGTCACGACCCGTACCCTGATTACGGGCACGAGTACGTGGTTACATCCAGCCTACGCCGTAGAATCGACGGTAGAACGCTGTATAGGTCGTCTATAAATACTACAACTAAAACAGTATAAAGGTACCTGTACAGTATATACACTCCGAATGGAGGTGACATAGCAATTACAGTCTCAATCAGAAGATAAAACTAAGGTAGATAGCACGGAAAGGACATATGATAGATGAAAATAGGAAATAAGTTCAAGATCCAACATAAGCCCAAAGATATACACAACATCATAAGGTCACAAAATAGAATATAGACTACTACAGTCTGAAAGTACTAGCACTACAAGAAATATGGGTGTTTTACAACGGTCAAAAACCATTGCAAAATTAATATAAACTGTTGTGAAATCAATTTGCAACGGTTATTGTAACCATTGTCATAGTGAGCGTTGCAGATTCCTCTTACGACGGTTATCAGAGATATTTGCAACAGTTCAATAAATAGTTGCAAATAACATATTATGCAACGGATTTGGCATTAATGCGCAACGGTTGTATGGTGTTGTTAATAATATATTTGGTAACGATGAATAAACCGTTGTAACTATTGACTAAAGCGCGATGGTTACTAAATGTAGCCTAAATATTTCATGCAACGATTAAAAACCGTTACGGGGATTAGACAACAGTTAAAAACCATGGCAGATAAATCTTTAAGACAACGATTAAGTAATGGTTGCAAAACGAATAAGCAACGATGTGAAAAATTGTTGCAAAAATAATAAATGTGCAACGATTTCGAGTAGGCTTTTACAACGAGTTTAGTTTGTATGGCAACAATTCTATTCAAGTAATCTACAACAGTTTAGAAACCCTTGAGAATAGAACTAAATTGACAACGATTATAGAAGGATATTGCAACATTTTGTAGGCATTTAAAATATTGGTTTCTTGCAACACTTGCAAAACCCTTACAATTAATTTTTATTTATTTTTTAGAAATAATATTTGATCAATATTTCTCTCATTATACATTAGATGCATCAACCTGTAAAAATAAATATAAATGATATTACCATTAATCAAACCATCATTGATCCAAAATGGATGAGATTCATCTTTCTCATATTATAAACTATACTTCACTTGATAGAGAAACATCAACCATGAATCCAACAATATTTAAGACAAATTATGTAGCTTCATTTAATTCAAAGGGCTTACAAAAGAAACTTAATTCAGAATTCAACAGTATTTAAGACATAAATTATCCAGCTTTCTGTAATTCAAAGTGCTTCCAAAAAAAACTTAATCCAAAACGTCATATGGATAGATCGGTGAAATAATTCTATAGACTAATCAAAAATTTAAATCCCTTCATGTCCATCTTCATCTTCACCATCCTCATCTTCGTTAAACTACAAACAAAAAGTAATAATATCCATTAGTAGTTAGTACTTAACTTCATAAAATTTATTTGTTGATAAGGATCGACTAATCACCTGACCGTTGACACGAGGTACACTTGATTCATCTTGATGTGAGCCCCCATTATCTAAAGGAGGCGAAATCAAATCGAAAGGTAGTTGAGCATTAGGGTAAGCTGCTGCCAGGTTCGTTATAAACGTTTGCAATTTAGTAATCATCGCTTCATACTTCTCTTGCGTCTCTACTACCTTTTTTTCCTTATAGCTAAGTTTTCGAGCACTTGTGCTGATACATAACTTGTTGATTTTTTCTTTAAATCAGAAGGTGCTACGCCTTTACCATAGAGAGGCGCACGTCCAGGATGCTCTTTAAAAACTTTCTTCAAAAAAATTTCTCTCGCAATATTACTTTCGGGAGTATCAGAAACTTGAGATGTCAAACTTTCAAGTTCAATCTACATATACAATTAGGCATAAAATCAGTAAACATATTATTAGAATAAAAAGAAGCTGGTAAATAATATATGTTACAGTAAAACATGAGATGTCAAACTTATATTTGGGACAAAAACAATACACTTTCTTAGCCTTAATTGAAAATGCTAATCACCAAGTAAATTCTAGCTATGAATTTTAAAAATTAACAAAATAAGACTACATATATATTAATAATGGGGTGTTTTGAATAGTGTTTTGGCCGAAAGTAAAAAGAAGAAGAAGATAAATTGGCAATATATTGGACATATATAACTTACTCTAGTATCCTCATCAAGTTTTAACGTTCCATCCTTCCTTTTTCTTGTTAAGACGAACATCTCCACTTCAGATGGCTCCTCTCCATTGGGTCTTCTCTTTTTCTAAGTAAATAAAAATTTATCAAACAAGCAAAACAAAGATAATAAAATAAATAATAATAATAATTTAAGCGTACCTCCTCTTCTCGCACTCGAGCAAATAATTTAACCCATAGTATGAGTGTACTTTACTTTCATCCTATTCCTTGTGTTTGTATCACTTGTTAGCTGTAATTAATTGACAAATCAGTCTAGAATCATTTGTGAATAAATTCTTCTAAGAAAATGTATAAGCTACTTTCCATAACCACAACTATAAAATAAATTAAATAAAACATATACAACATTCTCAATTATCCCAAATATAAACAAATTCTCAAAATTGGACATTTACAAATAAAACTAGAGAATCTTAAACTAGAGAAGTACCTTTGCCTCTTCAGAATTCCAACGTCATACAACTCTGTCCCATTGTTTCATGGGTATTGCCTCAGGACGATCTTTTAGACATGCTGAAAGTGTAGTGTGACTCTTAAAATGTTTTCGCTTCAAACGACTTTTCCAACATCGCCAATCAGCCGCAATTGTTTGAAAAAACCATCTCCTTGCAGATTCTTCAAGAATGAACTTTGAAGAACAGATGGCAACTCTAGAGGGGGGTGAATAGAGATTATAGCGATAATATCCAATTAAAAATTAAACTCTTTCACAATCTAAAAATAATCAGAGTAAATACGGAAATAAATGAGGAGCAAGCAAGCATACGCAAACACAGCCGATTTTAACCTGGTTTCCCTCGTGGAGGACTAGTCCAGGCCTGAGAACTCTAGCTCAGGATTAAATCCACTATTTGTGAAATAGTAGTTACACCCCGTGCCTTTTCTTCAGAAGAGCACGTCAACTTCTTACAAAGGATCGCAGTGGCGATGCTTGGAATTTTCTAAGCTACTTCTTGAACTCTTGCACAAGACTCCTAACTGAGAGATGCTGAGCACTCGAGACTTAGGAAGCTTATGGCTAGTAGATGAAGAAGGGTATGGCTTATATTGAGCTTAAGAGAGAAGAGAAGAGAAGATTGGATGATTGAAAATGAGAGAATTCTTGGCCTATTTATAGGTTTTTATCAGGCAGAATTCGGCCAGAATTCTGGTAGAAATTTTCAAAAATTTGGCCGTTGGACAACTAGCAACCAGCCAACCCTAAAAATTAGGTTGCTGATTTTTAGGGGACAGAGTTCGGCCCGAACTCTGTGTGGAGGCAGAGTTCGGCCCGAACTCTGTCTCCAGAGCAGAGAATGGGTCTAAGAGTCCAATGGGCTTATTTTGGATGTGGAGCTTTATGGATTTTGGATAGGTTATGGGTTTAGTCTCAAGAGCTCAGCATAACTCAGCTTACAATCATTCTAGACTCAATAAATATAAAAGTACAGACTTAAAAAAATGACTGCAATTATAAAACTGAGCTGACGTCTGGCTTGAGCTGGATGTAGTCGTCGTGTGTCGTATTGAATTGTTACAAGTATTATTTAGTCAATGTTATCAATATTTGGTTGACTGTGACTTTGTGTCAATAAACTTTTGCTACAATCATTGACCAATCATTCACATATTTTTATAAATATCAAAATAAAAATAAAACTACTTGTGGAATACATACATTGACCATGTTCCATAACTCTTCTTTTTATCCTTGGACATCTTTTTCCAGCCTTTGAGACTCAGAGGAATTAGCTGGGCATTTTTAGCCAATGTCCCTATGTATGAGCTCAAAGATGTAACATCCTCCTTTGTTGGACCAATTGGTTGATTAAGATCATTGAATATAATAGTTGGTCGATCCTCGAGACCCCTACCCACTATCTTCAAACATCTTGTTTCTTTCCTGACTTTCCTCTTCTTGGATGCTTTTTACAAGGCAATATAATGTTATTAGTTGTGCTATATAAATCTATAAAAAATAAACATACTGAAAAATATATTATAAGGATTACCTTCACCATTCATATTTTCAGCAATTACTGGGCATGAATGCTCCACAATTTCAATTTGAATAGGCTCTTCATCACTTTCTGGCTCTAAATCCTCTTCCCCATCCATGTCTGATTCCTGATCTTTGCCCATGTCGGTAGAATCTTCTGAATCACCACTTTCGGTAGAATCTTCTAAATCTTCACTTTGGTTATGATCAGAATCATCTTCACTGGAAAGAGAATCCTCTTGCTGACATCTCGGTGGCTTCTTAGGAAGATATTTATGTGATTGAGACCATCTCGGTAGCAACTCAGGACGTTTTAGTCGACGTATGTGCTGAGATTATAATAGCAGTTGTTTAGTTTTTTGTTGTCCAACTTGAAAGCTTCCTCTAGAATCACTTTGTTCTCTAACTTGAGAGCTTCCTCTAGAACCATTTGGTTGTCCAGTTGCTGCAGTTGCATAAATTCTTCTAGAACCACTACTTTGATGTCCTCCTTGGGATCTTCCAAAATTACCAGCTTTTGATACTTTTTGCTTATCCTTTCCCATTTTTACAACCTGCAAAATTAAGAATCCACAACTCTATGAATATATTGAAAGAAAACCTCATATAGTGCTCAATATATTGAAAGAATGTACACAGGTCCTGGAGACCTCAGGGAATTTAACTGTTGCTTGCGCACAAGTTTCTGAGGATTCAGGGAGTGCTACTGCTGTATGTACACAGTTTTCTGCGTACTCAGGGAATACAACTATTCCTTGTAGCCAGGTTATTATGGACTCAGGGAATACTATCCCTGTTTTTACACAGGTTCCTGGGAACATGGGGATTGTCATTCCGTATTATACACAGGTTCCGGTGTATGTCACTCCTCAGTACTCAGCGGATGTTGCTACTGTTTGTACACAGAATCCTGTACTTGTTTCAGCAGTTCAAGGAGCACAGCAAAATCCTATTAAGACTGATCTTAATACTGTGGAAGGTGGTCCTTCAAGTTCACAGAAAGAAGAAACTATTCCTGGTGTTGATTCTGATGATAAAAGGTTTCTGGAAAATATTTTCAACTTAATGAGGAAGGATCAGACGTTTTCTGGACAGGTGAAGCTTATGGAATGGATTCTTCAAATTCATAATACGGCCGTCTTGAGCTGGTACTTAGTAGTAACTTGATCTTGGGCTTCAGGTGATGAAATTGAGAGATTGGTCATTCAATCACGAGGTTTATTTTTCAGGTTTTCAACCAAAGGAGGTATTGCGAGGTTTATCCTTTGCTCAATTGTTCAATGCAGCTATACAACTACATTGTGTGAATGAAGACATTAGCTGAAAATTGGATCATATCTGAATCTGAACATGGACAAAAAATCACCCAGAAACATCTTATGTTTGTACTTTCTTTCCACTAATTCAAAGAATGTCTGTTCATTAATAGAACAGTAGACTAAGGCTTAATAGGATTGAATATGATAAGTTCTTCAATACTGTCACTGCCACTTTTCTAGCTTGAGGGTATTTTGGTCATTTTCAAAATTTTGGAATTATTTTGGAATTATTTTGGGATTTTATTATTAAATATAAATAATAAGATTTTTAGTGATTTTTGGTGATTTTTGGTAGAATTGTTTTGACCCTATATTTAACTTTGACTCATGTTGACTAGGAGACTGTCCTATTGGCTAACCTAGGTCAAGACACTTTGGTTAGAATAAGAAACCCTAGTGTGACCTAAGTTAATTATTCAAGTTCATTAGAATTGGTTTGGGGTGATTAGGAGCTAGTTTGGCCTAAGGATGGCTTGTGTAGTCACAAGTCATAACCATGACTAAACTAGTTAGGACTCAACCCACTAGCTAAAACCCTAACCCTAGGGCCTTTGGCCAGCCACATGACAGCCCTCCCCCCTATTTATATCCTCCCAAATTTAGGGCTAGCCTCTTTTCATTAGGGTTTATCAAGCTTTGGAAAAAGGGGTAAGTCCATCTTTGTAAATTCATATTAAATCCAAATTGAATCCTTTTTCCCTCTAGTAAATTCCTATAGGTTCTAAATAGTGTTTTTCTTGCTGTTGGGATTGAGATTTGACAGGGGGCACACAATTTGAGGAGCTTTGGTGCTTGAAAGGATCTCTTCCTTGGTATGTTTTTGGAGCTTGGGAAACCAATAGGTATACTCCTCATTTTTGATCCTAAAATCCATTAAAAATCATTTCTAAGGTCCCCTAGCCCTCACCCAACTGATAGGGAAGCCAACCCTAGGATTCGAGCTCGTTTCGTGTCCATATCGGACACGTATCAGAGCCTTGCATCAAGTGCTCGACGAAATGTCCCAGAGGACTGCTCGATTTAGTTTTTCAAATGTTTTTGAATAGAAACCTAGATCTAAGTGTCGTCTAGGCATTACCAGTGTCCTATGCTGATTTGTGAGTCGTGTCGTGTCGTGGGGACACGGGAACACGCGTGTGTGGGCTGTGTGCGCGCGGCACTGTAGCTCCCCTGCTACTCGGGGGCTACTGCGCGCCGTACACGTGTCGTGGACACACGAAACCCTGTCTATAGCAGGGGGCAATGGCTGACACGAGGCTCGTCAAATTTCACGAGTCCTCGTGTCGTATCGGACGCGTTTTGGGCTGTGCACGGGGAAGAAACTGGGTACGTGCATGTTCTGTGTGTGCCTTCTATGTTAAATCGATTTTAATGACTTTTAAATATTGTTTAATGGTTATATAGATCTTAAATACCCTGTTTATATTCCTGTTACATTAAGTGATACTTTGGTTTGGAGTTTTGATTGGTATTTGGGTTTGAAAGTTGATGAACAGTGAAGATACAACACTGACACAGTTGGTTCCAGTTTTAAATTCCTATTCCTGTTAATATTTTCTCACCTTAATTGAACCTACATGTCATAAATTATGTTAGCATACTCTTGGCAATTGAAATTGGGCTTGGGTTTGTGTGTAGAGGAATTTGATAGTTGGATTGATTTGTTGTGATGAGCTCAAAACTGTGTTGAATTCCTGTTAACTGATTCTGATTCCAGATTGGAAAACTGAGTTTTAACAATCACTTGGACCCTCTTAACACTGCTAATTACATATAATTAGATGCCTAATAGGTTCACATATGCATATTCTAATTTGTATGTTGAATTGGACTGATTTGGTGGCTTGTGTGATTCAAAATCCTGAGTTTCTAAAGTGGACTGCAAAAACTGATAATATGAGTTTTCGTGGGGCATGTCATGTGATTAACAAAATCCTGAGATTCCTTGGTTTACTGAGATGCTACACCTGAGTTTTGAAAATAAAAAACTGAGATTGTGTTCACTGTAATCTGAAGCAAGGGTTGTGTTCCAGTTACATTCAAACCTGAAATCTGTGTTCCAGTTCTTTTTCCCTTCTTTAACTGTTAGTTATTGACTGAAATGAAATGCTAAATCTGAGTTTTAGTTCAACTAATAACCTGAAATGTGGAGGGGGGGATTTGAGTTCATTCCTTCCCGTTTTACTTTCCTGAAACCTGGGATCTCCTCCTTTTGAACTATTGAACTTTCTGTATAGATAGGAACCTGATTTTTGGGTGATTGTTAACTGTTATTTAGTCAAAACCTGAGAACTATTACATGAGTTTTGGTTTTACTGCAAACTGATTTCCTTTCTTTCCTCTACTGTCCTCATCACACTCACACTCACACTGTTTGTCACTCACCAGTCACACACCCACACAGTGCACTGTTATCTCACACCATGGCCCTCTAGCCTCTCACACACACACACATACACTGGTGCACATTGGGTGTCTCTCTCTTCATGCCTATACATGCCTTGATGTTATGTGTAGGTACTCTATATCATAGTGTTGTACTTGAGTAGATTAGTTACATATAGCAATGTGTGTGCTTGTATTACCTATATGTGGTTGTATGGGGTAATGTATAGATAGCCAATATGGGATATCTAACTAGATTATATGTATATCAATATGTGTTATGATATATGGGTAATAGAGTATAGAGGCTATAGGTTATGTACTCTAATTAGATTATATCAATATACCATTATGTGTGTATGGTTAGCTATAGAGGATGTCTTGGTAGATGTGTTATGTTAGATTAGTCTTGATATTGCCTAGAATAGCCTAGAAACCTAGAGTAGACTTGTTATGACCTAGAATAGTCTTGCTAGACCTAGATTTGACTAGTTGACCTAGTTTGACTTCCAGAGTTGACCAAGAGTTGACTTTGGTCTATATTGACCTAGTTTCATGTAGAATGCATTAAACTGCATTGTATTATCATTCTGGACTTGTTGTGACTCGTACTATTCTATAGGAGACAGACACCACTCCTCGGACGGTACTTTCATCTCGGACTTTCAGATAGCAGGCGAGTACATTCTCTGATCATTTCATATCCTGCATTAGGAGTATATTTCCTGCTTTAGATTACTATACATGATGCTGACACGTTGGAAACACGGATTAGTACTATATGGATCTTGTTCTGCGATGTTATCCCCTTAGTGGATACATCGGGTATTCGTGTTCGTGTACTTTATCGTGAACATCGTGTACTCCTTGTATTTGCGACTTTCGTGTACGAAATGTGTGAAATCGTGTATAATCATGTTTTCACATGACCTTCGTGTACAATAACATAACTTAGCCAGATCCTTGTGTATTGATTGGGGCGGGGGAGTAGAAGTGGTTATGTAATCAATCCAGTAGATTACTCGTGTATAACCTCTGTAGATTACTCGTGTATAACATCGTGCCGTTTACATAACCATCTTGTATTCTGAATCACTAGACACTATCAGTTCTTTATATACTGTAGCTATTTACTTACAGTCATTCCTGTTTATCATATTTCTTCAGTTTCTTATTTTACTCTATAAGCATGATTATTTATCCTGACCTGCTATGATTTGGTGAGATGTACTGTGCTCGCTCCTGTCCTGACTGGACCTGTTGAAAATATTACAGAGGACGAGGCTGAGGCGTTCTGCCCTACTTACTACGGTGCCACACTAGATGAGTGCCCAGACTTGGACCAGCAGCAGGAGCCACTAGCTGTAGATGACACTCCTTTAGATTAGGACTGTCTTTCTATTCTGGATTACTGTACTAGACTTGAGATATTCTGAGTTGTATATTTTTAGACACTTAGTTCTGGACTTGTATTTCTGTGATTCTCTGTTCTAGATTTGTTATCTTTTATCTATCTATCTTACCTGTTCTACCTTAGTTGTGATTGAGTTTTATATTGTGTTATGTCACCCCCATTCGGGGAGTATAACTGCTATACCTTCAATTGTTAGATGTTGTGACCTAGGACAGCGTTCTACCGCCGACACTGCGACGTAGGCTGGATGTACCCGCATCTCGTGCCCTTACTCTAGGGTGCGGGTCGTGACACGTTTTTAGTGGTGGCCCATGCAGGTCTAGGATATAAGTGTAGTGGTATTCGAACTAGAATATCGCTGCAGCCTGCAGTAGAAATTAGCATTTGTTTGAAGGTACTCAATCACACTAGGAAAACTCCTTATCAGATTCCGTATATCTATTTTGCTGCTTATTGTCTTCCTTAGAATTTTTAACTGTCCTCCTTTGATTATTTCGACTCATTCTCAGTAATTGCTTCTTGTTTGATCTGTGTCTCCAGGATGGTTGAGACGCGATCGCATCGCCCCGTGACGGGAGAGGCTGGAGAGGGGTCTGCCACCTCTCGTGTCCAGCATCCAGCTCCCGGTGCCACAGGGCCAGTGCAGCCCTGGGGAGTGGGAGTTTCTGCCACTTTTGGAGGAGCACCTCCACCAGTCGGGAGGCCGAGCTTGGTGTTTCCAGAGATCCTTCCCATGCAGCAGCCTCCGCCTGCGGGGATGGTTGATGCTACCCATCTCTTCTCCTTCGTAGAGAGGATTCTGGAGTCCTCGCACCAGCGCAGTGAGAGGCAGACAGCAGATTTCAGGCAGGGGATTGATGAGGCGCACCAGCTGGTACGCACGACTGTTGAGATGGTGACTGGTCAGGGGGCCCAGCAGCAGCCCCGTAGGAGGGAGAGAGATATACAGGACTTCCAGAAGATGCACCCTCGGGAGTTCTTCGGCACGGAGGGCATTCACGTTGCAGATGACTGGGTTGAGCACATTGAGGAGATTTTTTCGACTAGCAGAGATACCAGCTCGACTTCACATTGAGGCAGCGGGCAGCCAGATGCAGGATTTGGCCCGTGCATGGTACCAGACTGATCCCAGAGTAGGAGTGGAGGGCCAGACTTGGGCCCAGTTCAAGGAACTGTTCAAGGAGCAGTTCTTCCCTGATGTAGCCTTGGGTGGGATCGAGGCGCAGTTTGAGGCTCTGGTTCAGGGGAACCAGACAGTTGCTGAGTATGCCGGGGAGTTCTGCCGACTGGCCCGGTTCATTGATGACTTGACGGAGAAGACCAAGGCGAGGAAGTTTCGCCGAGGTCTGATTAGAGAGATTCGGTCGCTGACTAATAGCGACCGGAACGCTACATTTGCTGAGATTTATTCTGGGGCCATGGCGGCAGAGGACGACCTGGGACTGAGGCAGAAGAGAGGTCGCGACTTTCAGTCAGGCAGTAGCAGTCAGGGGCAGGCTAAGAGGCCTCACTTCCAGCAGCAGCAGCAGAGGCCAGTACAGCAGTTTCAGCAGCAGGGCCGTGCACCTTTCCAGCAGGTGCAGCACCAGCATCAGAGGGGCCAGCAGGCACCCAGGCAACAGACTGTTAGTTGTACTTTCTGCAAGAAGCCTGGGCACAAGTGGGACGAGTGCAGGAAGAGGCTCGGCAGATGCTTGTTGTGTGGGTAAGCAGACCATCAGATGCGAGAGTGTCCAGTTGCGTCGATGCGTCCGTTACCAGGAGGAGCTGAGGCAGCCAAGACTCCAGCAGGCCAACAAAGGGGACCAGCCCTGCAGACCCAGCAACAGAGGTTCCAGCAGCACCAGCAGCAGGCACGGGGTGGACAGCAGGGGCGAGCTTTCGCCATGGCAGCTGAGGATGCTGAGGTTATCGGAGAGCTGATAGCAGGTTCGGTTCTTCTCGACTCCCTTCCAGCATTCGCATTGTTTGATTCCGGGACTTCCCACAGCTTTGTGTCTGTATCATATGCTATTAGACACAGTTTGATTTCGGAACCATTGCCTAGGACCTGCAAGATCACAACCGGGGGTGGGGTCATCCTCGTGAGTGATGTTTGCAGAGGGCGGAGTGTTATATTGGGAGGCCGAGAGTTGGGAGTGAGTTTACTCGTCATGCCATTACCGAACTACGATATAGTATTAGGTATGGACTGGCTGAGTAGACACCACGCCCGCATTGATTACCGTGGGGGTAGAGTTTTGTTCGGGGTGCCAGGAGAGCCAGAGTTTGAGTACACCCGACGGCAGGCAGAGCAGGACGGCAGAGTCTTCTGTGGAGCATCAGTCGAGGAGCAGGTGGCTCCGCATCCCTTGATCGCAGAGTTTATGGACGTGTTTCCAGAGGAGTTGCCAGGGCTTCCACCGGACAGAGATGTAGAGTTCTCGATAGACTTGGTTCTCGGCACGGAACCGATCTTCCAGCATGTCTATCGATGTGAACAACAGCGAGTTAGTGGAGCTGAAAAAGCAGGTGGATGAGCTGCAGGACAAGGGCTTCATTCGCTCTAGTTCTTCACCTTGGGGTGCACCGGTACTCTTCGTACCGAAGAAGGATGGGTCGGTACGTATGTGTATCTACTACAGGGCACTCAACAACCTGACAATCAAGAACAGATACCCACTGCCGCGGATCGATGATCTGTTTGATCAGTTGAGCGGAGCTCGGGTGTTCTCCAAGATTGATTTGAGGTCGGGTTATCACCAGGTGAAGGTGAAGAGGGAGGATATTCCCAAGACCGCCTTCAGGACGCGGTACGGGCAGTTCGAGTTTCTGGTTATGCCGTTTAGGCTAACCAATGCTCCAGCAGTGTTCATGAACCTAATGAACAAGGTGTTCCACCAGTACTTGGACAAGTTCGTGGTGGTATTCATTGATGATATCTTGGTGTATTCCAAGACGGAGGAGGAGCATGAGGAGCACCTGAGGATAGTGCTGGAGACTCTCAGGCAGGAGCAGCTTTATGGGAAACTCTCCAAGTGTGAGTTTTTCTTGGACCAGGTGGACTTCTTGGGGCATGTGGTGACTGGAGATGGTATCTCAGTTGACCCCAAGAAGATTGTGGCAGTTGAGGCTTGGAAGGCGCCGACTTCAGTAGCAGAGATCAGGAGTTTCCTGGGGCTAGCAGGATACTATAGGAGATTTGTACAGGATTTCTTCCGGGTTGCAGAGCCGTTGACACGGTTGACCCGGAAGGATACTGAGTATGTTTGGTCAGAGGAGTGTCAGGCAGCTTTTGATGAGTTGAAGAAGCGGCTTACGACAGCTCCGATTCTGACATTGCCTTCAGGATCAGGTGGTTTCACTATTTATAGTGATGCTTCAGGGAAGGGGTTGGGTTGCGTCTTGCAGCAGCATGGGAAGGTGATTGCCTATGCTTCCAGGCAATTATGTCCCCATGAGAAGAACTATCCTACCCATGACCTGGAGCTGGCGGCGGTGATTTTTGCTTTGAAGTTATGGAAGCACTATCTATATGGCGAGAGGGTGGAGATCTTCACAGACCACAAGAGCTTGAAGTATGTGTTCACTCAGAAAGAGTTGAACATGAGGCAGCGCAGGTGGCTTGAGCTGATGAAGGACTTTGATATCGCACTCCAGTATCACCCGGGAAAGGACAACGTGGTTGCCGATGCCTTGAGTAGGTATCCGACAGCCATGTGTTTGACTATGGATCGGCACCTACTTGCAGATTTGGAGAGCCTTAAGATTGAGGTGATCGTGCCCGGAGTGCAGATGCAGTTATGGGGCCTTCAGATACAGTCAGACTTGATGGACAGGATCAAGGCGGCACAGTTTGATGATGTGGCTCTGCGGAGTATCCGAGAGCAGATCAGTATGGGAGTGCAGGATATTGAGTTCTCACTTGCAGAGGATGGTGCCCTGAGGCACGGTGCCAGGTTATGTGTGCCCAGCGGGGAACTCAGAGAGCAGATTATGCAGGAGGCTCACAGATCGCAGTACTCTATACATCCTGGTGCCAACAAGATGTACAGGGATCTGCGAGAGCATGTCTGGTGGTACGGGATGAAGAGGGAGGTGTCCAACTTCGTAGCTAGATGCTTGATCTGTCAGCAGGTCAAGGCTGAGAGGCAGAGGCCTGGAGGATTATTGCAGCCGCTGCCCATTCCAGAGTGGAAGTGGGAGCACATTACCATGGACTTTGTATCAGGATTGCCCCGTACACCAGGAGAGAAAGACGTGATTTGGGTCATCGTTGACAGGTTGACCAAATCGGCCCACTTCTTGCCATTCAAGGTGGGTACGTCTACAGAGAGGCTGGCGGAGTTGTATATGAGACAGATAGTCAGGATTCACGGAGTTCCCGTCAGCATAGTCTCAGATCGGGATAGCCGCTTTACTTCCCATTTCTGGAGGAGTCTGCAGACTAGCTTGGGCACTCAGCTCAAGTTCAGTACTGCATACCACCCCCAGACGGACGGACAGTCAGAGAGGACTATTCAGACCCTTGAGGATATGCTGCGGACGTGCGTCCTGGATTTTGGAGGTTCCTGGGAGGATCACCTGTATTTGGTGGAGTTTGCTTACAACAACAGTTTTCAGGCCAGCATTGAGATGTCACCGTTTGAGGCTCTGTACGGGCGTAGGTGTCGTACACCCTTATCTTGGGATGATGTTGGAGAGCGAGCTTTACTGGGACCAGAGATGGTTGTTGACGCAGCCGAGAAGGTGAAGCTCATCAGGGACAGACTTCGCGTGGCGTAGGACAGACATCGGCACTGGGCCGATAGCCACCGGAGGCCGCTGGAGTTTGAGGTACAGATATAGAGTAGGATTAGAATTAGGTTGTATTTAGTTTTGTTGATTGATCATGTTTGATTTTTAGTAACTTGAGACCTTGCTTGTGATTAGGTTGGAGACATGGTTTTTCTGCGGATATCTCCGACTCGTGGTACGATACGCTTTGGTGGAGGTGGAAAGCTTAGCCCGCGCTTCATCGGCCCTTTCGTCATCAGCGGGAGAGTCGGTGACGTGGCATACAGGCTAGACTTGCCACCTGCACTAGTGGGCGTCCACAACGTATTCCACGTATCACAGCTGAGACGGTACGTGGCTGACCCTAGCCATGTTCTCGATCACTCGGAGATAGAGGTTGGACCTACTCTCAGTTATCCAGAGCAGCCTGTGGAGATTCTGGATCGTCGAGAGAAGGTATTGAGGAACCAGGTGATACCCTTGGTACGCGTCGCATGGAGGCATCATTCTCCAGGAGGGTCTACCTGGGAGCGGGAGGATGAGATGCGCGAGCGGTACCCCTATCTTTTTGGACCTTGAGGTATACTTTTCTATCCTTCTTCGCAGTTTAGTTTCGCCTTAAATTTCGAGGACGAAATTATTTTAAGGGGGGTAGATTAGTCACTGCCACTTTTCTAGCTTGAGGGTATTTTGGTCATTTTCAAAATTTTGGAATTATTTTGGAATTATTTTGGGATTTTATTATTAAATATAAATAATAAGATTTTTAGTGATTTTTGGTGATTTTTGGTAGAATTGTTTTGACCCTATATTTGACTTTGACTCAAGTTGACTAGGAGACTGTCCTATTGGCTAACCTAGGTCAAGACACTTTGGTTAGGTTAAGAAACCCTAGTGTGACCTAAGTTAATTATTCAAGTTCATTAGAATTGGTTTGGGGTGATTAGGAGCTAGTTTGGCCTAAGGATGGCTTGTGTAGTCACAAGTCATAACCATGACTAAACTAGTTAGGACTCAATCCACTAGCTAAAACCCTAACCCTAGGGCCTTTGGCCAGCCACATGACAGCCCTCCCCCCTATTTATATCCTCCCAAATTTAGGGCTAGCCTCTTTTCATTAGGGTTTATCAAGCTTTGGAAAAAGGGGTAAGTCCATCTTTGTAAATTCATATTAAATCCAAATTGAATCCTTTTTCCCTCTAGTAAATTCCTATAGGTTCTAAATAGTGTTTTCTTGTTGTTGGGATTGAGATTTGACAGGGGGCACACAATTTGAGGAGCTTTGGTGCTTGAAAGGATCTCTTCCTTGGTGTGTTTTTGGAGCTTGGGAAACCAATAGGTATACTCCTCATTTTTGATCCTAAAATCCATTAAAAATCATTTCCAAGGTCCCCTAGCCCTCACCCAACTGATAGGGAAGCCAACCCTAGGATTCGAACTCGTTTCGTGTCCATATCGGACACGTATCAGAGCCTTGCATCAAGTGCTCGACGAAATGTCCCAGAGGACTGCTCGATTTAGTTTTTCAAATGTTTTTGAATAGAAACCTAGATCTAAGTGTCGTCTAGGCATTACCAGTGTCCTATGCTGATTTGTGAGTCGTGTCGTGTCGTGGGGACACGGGAACACGCGTGTGTGGGCTGTGTGCGTGCGGCACTGTAGCTCCCCTGCTACTCGGGGGCTACTGCACGCCGTACACGTGTCGTGGACACACGAAACCCTGTCTATAGCAGGGGGCAATGGCTGACACGAGGCTCGTCAAATTTCATGAGTCCTCGTGTCGTGTCGGACGCATTTTGGGCTGTGCACGGGGAAGAAACTGGGTGCGTGCATGTTCTGTGTGTGCCTTCTATGTTAAATCGATTTTAATGACTTTTAAATGTTGTTTAATGGTTATATAGATCTTAAATACCCTATTTATATTCCTGTTACATTAAGTGATACTTTGGTTTGGAGTTTTGATTGGTATTTGGGTTTGAAAGTTGATGAACAGTGAAGATACAACACTGACACAGTTGGTTCCAGTTTTAAATTCCTATTCATGTTAATATTTTCTCACCTTAATTGACCCTACATGTCATAAATTATGTTAGCATACTCTTGGCAATTGAAATTGGGCTTGGGTTTGTGTGTAGAGGAATTTGATAGTTGGATTGATTTGTTGTGATGAGCTCAAAACTGTGTTGAATTCCTGTTAACTGATTCTGATTCCAGATTGGAAAACTAAGTTTTAACAATCACTTGGACCCTCTTAACACTGCTAATTACATATAATTAGATGCCTAATAGGTTCACATATGCATATTCTAAGTTGTATGTTGAATTGGACTGATTTGGTGGCTTGTGTGATTCAAAATCCTGAGTTTCTAAAGTGGACTGCAAAAACTGATAATATGAGTTTTCATGGGGCATGTCATGTGATTAACAAAATCCTGAGATTCCTTGGTTTACTGAGATGCTACACCTGAGTTTTGAAAATAAAAAACTGAGATTGTGTTCACTGTAATCTGAAGCAAGGGTTGTGTTCCAGTTACATTCAAACCTGAAATCTGTGTTCCAGTTCTTTTTCCCTTCTTTAACTGTTAGTTATTGACTGAAATGAAATGCTAAATCTGAGTTTTAGTTCAACTAATAACCTGAAATGTGGAGGGGGGATTTGAGTTCATTCCTTCCTGTTTTACTTTCCTGAAACCTGGGATCTCCTCCTTTTGAACTATTGAACTTTCTGTATAGATAGGAACCTGATTTTTGGGTGATTGTTAACTGTTATTTAGTCAAAACCTGAGAACTATTACATGAGTTTTGGTTTTACTGCAAACTGATTTCCTTTCTTTCCTTTACTGTCCTCATCATACTCACACTCACACTGTTTGTCACTCACCAGTCACACACCCACACAGTGCACTGTTATCTCACACCATGGCCCTCTAGCCTCTCACACACACACATACACTGGTGCACATTGGGTGTCTCTCTCTTCATGCCTATACATGCCTTGATGTTATGTGTAGGTACTCTATATCATAGTGTTGTACTTGAGTATATTAGTTACATATAGCAATGTGTGTGCTTGTATTACCTATATGTGGTTGTATGGGGTAATGTATAGATAGCCAATATGGGATATCTAACTAGATTATATGTATATCAATATGTGTTATGATATATGGGTAATAGAGTATAGAGGCTATAGGTTATGTACTCTAATTAGATTATATCAATATACCATTATGTGTGTATGGTTAGCTATAGAGGATGTCTTGGTAGATGTGTTATGTTAGATTAGTCTTGATATTGCCTAGAATAGCCTAGAAACCTAGAGTAGACTTGTTATGACCTAGAATAGTCTTGCTAGACCTAGATTTGACTAGTTGACCTAGTTTGACTTCCAGAGTTGACCAAGAGTTGACTTGGTCTATATTGACCTAGTTTCATGTAGAATGCATTAAACTGCATTGTATTATCATTCTGGACTTGTTGTGACTCGTACTGTTCTATAGGAGACAGACACCACTCCTCGGACGGTACTTTCATCTCGGACTTTCAGATAGCAGGCGAGTACATTCTCTGATCATTTCATATCCTGCATTAGGAGTATATTTCCTGCTTTAGATTACTATACATGATGCTGACACGTTGGAAATACGGATTAGTACTATATGGATCTTGTTCTGCGATGTTATCCCCTTAGTGGATACATCAGGTATTCATGTTCGTGTACTTTATCGTGAACATCGTGTACTCCTTATATTTGCGACTTTCGTGTACGAAATGTGTGAAATCGTGTATAATCATGTTTTTACATGACCTTCGTGTACAATAACATAACTTAGCCAGATCCTTGTGTATTGATTGGGGCGGGGGAGTAGAAGTGGTTATGTAATCAATCCAGTAGATTACTCGTGTATAACCTCTGTAGATTACTCGTGTATAACATCGTGCCGTTTACATAACCATCTTGTGCTCTGAATCACTAGACACTATCAGTTCTTTATATACTGTAGCTATTTACTTACAGTCATTCCTGTTTATCATATTTCTTCAGTTTTTTGTATTTTACTCTATAAGCATGATTATTTATCCTGACCTGCTATGATTTGGTGAGATGTACTGTGCTCGTTCCTGTCCTGACTGGACCTGTTGAACATATTACAGAGGACGAGGCTGAGGCGTTCTGCCCTACTTACTACGGTGCCACACTAGATGAGTGCCCAGACTTGGACCAGCAGCAGGAGCCACTAGCTGTAGATGACACTCCTTTAGATTAGGACTGTCTTTCTATTCTGGATTACTGTACTAGACTTGAGATATTCTGAGTTGTATATTTTTAGACACTTAGTTCTGGACTTGTATTTCTGTGATTCTCTGTTCTGGATTTGTTATCTTTTATCTATCTATCTTACCTGTTCTACCTTAGTTGTGATTGAGTTTTATATTGTGTTATGTCACCCCCATTCGGGGAGTATAACTGCTATACCTTCAATTGTTAGATGTTGTGACCTAGGACAGCGTTCTACCGCCGACACTGCGGCGTAGGCTGGACGTACCCACGTCTCGTGCCCTTACTCTAGGGTGCGGGTCGTGACAGATAAGTTCTTCAATACATCTAAAAAGGACATCAATTGGCAAGGATAGAGCCCATGATTCACTTGCTTCACTTGTCCTGCAAGCATATTGCAGAACTTGAAGATCTTGTAAGAGAAGGGTAAATTGCTGATAGCGGTTTTATATTTGGACACGATGATGTGGGACACCATAGAGAAAATCCTGCTATTCGCTGTCCAATTATGATTTCTTAAAACACAAATTTCTTGCTCTGTTTCGTTCATCCCATGTGTCCTGTGGATAACTAAAGTAAGGCATATATACCTCAAGATGAGGTATATTTTGGAATTACATCGTGTCACGAAGCCTGCCTCACCCATAAATATAGTAGTGCTGACAAACGGCAAATCTGGAGGTCATAATTAAAATAACTACTGTAGCTATATTTTATCTTAGTTTCTACTTCTGAATTACGGTAATTACGCTCTAATTTGAATCTGAAACGTAACAATATGATTATTGTGGGTCTGATTGGCATTATTTGGTTGATTTGTAAAAGGGAAAAAAAGACACGAAAAATAAGTTGAACCTTGAATACAAAAATGGAAATAAAAAGTCTCACCAAATATCTTACATGTTTACACTTGAGATAATTCCTTTGTTCACGCCTGCTTGAAAAATAAGATATGAATTTGACTGTAACTAAGTATCACATGGTGTATGGTATCATACTCAATACATTTGATGTTTCCTATTAACATGCTCACAGGTATTCCTATTACCAGTACTGACAGTGGTAACCTCCCAACATTCTTGGGAACCCCTACATATGCAGGTGTCATGATGGATATCACAGAAGCAATATGGGCCTGACTGATATGTTGGTCCATTGGTCATATGGTCAACCTGATTTTAATAATTGATCAAACTTTGTCTGGATATACGAAGCTAGTCGGGACATCTCGGACTCTTGGACATGATCAAGAATGGCTATCCACTAAATTCAAGATCGAAGATCTGTTTACCTACTCGAGTCTGTAATTCCTTATGCAATGTATTTTTTATTTTATTTGAGTCTAGAAATATGTTGTACACCGAGTCATACTGGCAAATAGGCTACCCTTAAATGAGTTCAAAATGTTTTTAAAATGACCTCTCAAAAAGGTTTACAAAAAGGTTTTCAAAAAGGTTTTCAAAAATCACCAAAAGCTTTTTAAAACCCTAACTAAACCCTGACAGAACTCGGGCCGAGTTCGGCCAGAGTTCGGCCAGAGTTCGGTTGGTGGCCGTTGTGATTTTGAATCCTTGTTACTTGGTCCTCCTGTAGTTGCGGATTTGACAGAGATTTGCTCATAGAGTTCTGCCCGAATTCTGCCCGAATTCTGTCAGAAGTCTGCCTTTGGAACACCTATAAATAGAGAAGGATTTCGATCATTTAAACTCACTCATTCACTTTCAATCTTCTCTCTATCTAAAGCTTTCAGTCTTCCAAAGAGTTTTCTTGAGCTTTAAATTTCAGATCCCAAGCCAATTACAATCCTCTAATCGATTTGCCAGTACGGTACGGTCTAGAAGTTTCTGAGAGATTGTAATCAGAAGGCTTGATTGAAGAATACCTCTTCACATTTGAAGTTGGACGAGTTCTTTGTATCAAAGCTCGCGTTGTAGAAGTTGCAAGGACTTCGTAAGAAAACTTGCGGTTTTTTCAATAGTGGATTCAACTGGTAGCAAGAGTTCTACCGACTAGATTAGTCCTCAACAGAGGAAAACCAGTATACATCGCTGTCTTTGCGTTTGCTATCTTAACTCTGCTTTTACTTTATTTTAGTTGTGATTAATATTCTGTGATTGTGCTGCTAACCTTTTTAATTAGTATTATTCCGCTGCCAACTCTATTCACCCCCCCTCTAGAGTATTACGCTTTACTATTTCGTTCCTACAATTGGTATCAGAGCGGGTGTTACAGGTAAAGCAAAGGTAACAGTGTAATTATTTATTATTTTTAATTAACTGTTATATAGATCATAGCACAACACATGGCAACTATGAAATTTACAAGTGAAGGCCAGGCCACAAATAGACCCCCATTGTTTGATGGTACGAATTATACATATTGGAAAACACGGATGAGTTTTTTCTTGAAATCTCTTGACTTTGATTTATGGTCTATTGTTATTGATGGCTATCAAAAGCCACCTCGTATAAATGTTGATGGAGTTTTAGTTGAAAAACCCCATAGCAGATATACAGAGGAGGAAAAAAAAAGGCCAGTCTTGACGCACGTGCTATTAATGCTCTATTTTGTGCTTTAGACAGAACTGAATTTAACAAGGTGTCTATCTGCACAACGGTAAATGAAGTGTGGAAGCTACTTGAAGTCACACATAAAGACATGACTCAAGTCAAAGAATCTAAAGTCAGCAGACTTACTCAAGAGTATGAGGTGTTCAAGATGAAGCCCAAAGAAACAGTTACTTAAATGTTCGAAAGATTCTTGGATATTGTAAATCCTTTGTCCTCCCTAGGAAAAGAGTACAGTAACCATGAAAAGATTCACAAACTCCTGCGAGCACTTACCAAGAACTAGATTCTGAAGGCTACTGCAATCATTGAAAGGAACGACCTCACATCTATGTCCCTTGAAGTACTCATGGGTAAGCTACTCACTCATGAACTGGAGCTACAAGATTTTGAAGAGCCTGCACCAAAGGAGAAGACGATCGCTTTCAAGGCTCAGCACAGAAAAGCTGCTGAAGGTGACTCAGACAGCAGTGAATCTGATGCTGAAGATCAAGCACTCATAGTAAGGAAATTCAAAAGATTCATGAGACATGAGAAGAGAGCCAAAGAAAACAACAGCAGCAACAACTGGTATCAAGATGATGCTGTCTGCTACGGCTGCAAGAAGAAGGGACACATGAAGAAGGATTGTCCCACAAACTCATCATCAAGCAAGAAGAGCAACAGGTATGAAAAAGGGAACCTGAAGAGATCAACATCTAGGAGATATGCCAATACTAGCATATGGCATAAAAGTGAAGCAAGCGACTCAGAAGACGAACAATCAGAAGACGCTGCAAACGTATGCTTTATAGCATCCGATCAGGTACCCACTGAACCTGTAGTTGATACTTATGATGACTTCACCTTTGAGCAATTAGGAGATGCCTTCAGTGACCTGATGACTGATTACAGGAAACTGCGTAGCAAGTATTAGACCTCTAAGAAGGTACTCAAAGAGTACAAAGGTGAAATAGGTAGACTTACCGACCTACTAGCTGAGGTTAGAAATAATGTTAGTGAGTCTGATGAGCTTTCTTCAACAAAGCTCTTATTACACGAGACTACCAAGTCATCTGAAGAGAAAGACAAAATTATTGACCAACTCAAGGAAGAACTTCTATAGAGAAGAAAAGTCTTCGATGTGCACAAATCAGAATGGAAACACTCACTTCTGATTATACTAAGTTGTATGATACTTCCAAAAGATTGGAAATTAGGTTAGGAAAACAGCCTGAGCCTGCTGCTTCCTACCCTAACACGTGTCACTTACCGAAAAATCGGAACATTCCCAAGCCAAACACTGTCAGACCTAACCCTATCAAACCTTTACCCCAAAAGGTTAAGCCCAAACAAGATTATAGGTATGCTTTCTTCTATACTAGAAACCTAAACCTACCAACCATGCACACCAATCAGCTTTCAAAACTCGACATGCACAATGTCATTATTGTGGCCTCATTGGTCATATTTTATCTGCATGTAGAATGAGAAAGCTTGTTGATTTAAATGTTTATGCTTGGATACCAAAGGCTAACATTTCAGGACCCTACAAGAAATGGGTACCAAAAGTTTCATCTGCAAACTGTTTTGTAGGTGCAATACCCTTCACATGCTAGAAGCAAATGGATCCTCGACAGCGGTTGCTCACGGCATATGACCGGTGACGCTACACTATTTGCAACACTATCGAAGAAAAAGAAGGAAGGCTATGTCTCCTTCGATAATAACTTGAAAGGGTATATTATTGGTATCAGTATTGTTGGTAAGTCTCCCTATCCTGTAATTAAGGATGTCTATCTGGTTACCGAGTTGAAACATAATCTACTCAGCATAAGTCACCTAGCTGATCATGGTTATGGAATCAACTTTGGCAAAGACAATGTACTATAGTTGACAGCTCAACTGGTAGTACTATCTTTGAAGGTATCAGGGAAGACAATGTATATATTTTCTATTTGTTAGAAGAAACTAACATTTCAGGTAGATGTTTAATGGACAAGAGTGATGAGAGTCATCTGTGGCATATGAGACTCGGTCATGCTAATATGGATACGATCTCAAGATTATCCACAAAGAAGCTAGTACGCGGTTTACCGGACATTACATTCAAGAAGGATTCGGTATGCAGCCAATGTGAAAAGAACAAAGCTACCAGATCCACACGTGGGTATATTTCTTGACACGCAAGAATGATACATTATCCGAATTTGTCGCCTTTTACAAGAAAGTACAGAATGAAAAAGGTTGCATGATCACTCGTATTAGAAGCGATCATGGTGGCGAATTTGAGAATGCTGATTTTGAGCAATTTTGTGACACACACGGTTTCATACACGAGTTCTCCTGCCCTAGGACTCCACAACAAAATGTAGTTGTGGAACGTAAGAACAGAACTCTATCCGAAATAGCCAGAGTTATGTTAAACTAGTTTAGTCTACCCAAATATTTCTGGGCTGAAGCTGTCAATACAGCTTGCTTTGTTCTCAATAGAGTTCTAATTCGACCCAAATCGAAGAGGACTCTATTTGAGTTATGGTTTGATAGAACTCCCTCAGTTTCATACTTTAGAATATTTGGTTGTAAATGCTTTATTCTTAATACAAAAGACAACTTGGGAAAATTTGATGAAAAGGCCGATGAAGGTATATTTTTAGGTTATGCGGCCAAGAGCAAAGGATACAGAGTCTTCAACAAACGAACAATGATCATCGAAGAATCAATCAACGTCACCGTTGATGAAATGAATCAAATGACTATCGATGACAGTGATGAAGATCTACCTGCATCAAGCTCAATATCAGCTGATCCTCAACCAAGCTCTGCACTAGCTGAACCTCCTAGAGAAGATCCAGGAACCAGCTACCTTCAGAATCTACCGAAAAGATTAAAATTTACAGCTGATCATCCAAAAGATTGGTAATTGGTGATATTACCAAAGGAGTAAGTACTCGTACGTCCAGTAGAGATATTGTTTCTAGTGTTGTATTTATTTCACAGCTAGAACCCAAAACTATTGATGAAGCATGTAGTGATAGTTTTTGGATAGATGCTATGCAAGAAAAATTAAACCAATTTGAACGGAATCAAGTTTGGGAACTTGTTCCCAGGCCTATTGATCATCCGGTCATTGGCACCCGTTGGGTATTCCGAAATAAACTAAATGAGAATGGTTTAGTGACTCATAATAAGGCTCGACTCGTAGCTCAAGGATACAATCAAGAAGAAGGTATCGACTACGATGAGACTTATGCCCCAGTTGCGAGATTAGAATCCATTCGCATGTTATGTGCATTTGCATGTTTTCATAATTTTAAACTATTTCAAATGGATGTCAAGAGTGCTTTTTTAAATGGTTTTATAAAAGAAGAAGTTTTTGTAGCACAACCTCTAGGTTTCACGAATTTCAAAAATCCTGATCATGTTTTCAAGTTGAAGAAAGCCTTATACGGTTTAAAATAAGCCCCTCGTGCTTGGTATGATCGTCTAAGCTATTTTCTACTTGACAACGGTTTTTTCAAAAGGCAAGGTTGACACTACACTGTTTATTAAGTCTTTTAATGGCAAACTTCTTTTAATTCAAATCTATGTTGATGATATTATATTTGGATCTACTGATGAATCTCTGTGTCAAGAATTTTCTAAGTGTATGCAGAATGAGTTTGACATGAGCATGATGGGAGAGCTGAAATTCTTTCTTGGATTGCAAATCAAACAAACTGATAATGGGATATTTATAAATCAAGCCAAGTACACAAAAGACTTGCTAAAGAAGTTTGATCTGGACAATGTCAAACCTATTGGCACTCCAATGGCAACTTCAACAAAGCTTGATTCAGATGAACAAGGCAAGCCAGTCGACACACGTAAGTATCGAGGTATGATTGGTAGTTTACTTTATTTAACTGCTAGTCGTCCAGATATAATGTTTAGTGTTTGCCTGTGTGCACGTTTTCAAGCTAACCCAAAGGAATCACATCTGTCTGCAGTTAAGCGTATCTTTCGATACCTTAAGGGCACTTCTTCTGTTGGCTTGTAGTATCCCAAAACTAAGTCCTTTGACCTTATTGGTTATTCGGATGCAGATTTTGCTGGATGCAAAGTTGATAGAAAAAGTACAAGTGGCACATGTCATTTCTTAGGCAAGGCTTTAGTCTCATGGTTTAGTAAAAAGCAAAATTCTGTAGCCCTATCAACAACAGAGGCTGAGTACATCGCCGCAGGACGTTGTTGTGCTCAGATTTTGTGGATGAAACAAACCCTAGAAGACTATGATTTATTTTACACACATATTCCTATTTTCTGTGATAACACAAGCACTATTAATTTGACTAAGAATCCAGTATGTCACTCTCGTACTAAACATATCGAGATTCGACAACACTTTCTTAGAGATCATCATCAAAATGGAGATATAAACCTTGTGTACATAGATACTGAAAATCAACTAGATGATATCTTCACAAATCTCTAGCGGAAGATCGTTTCAATTATTTACGTCGAGAATTAGAAATTTGGACGTCAATAATATTAATTAATTTTGTTTTATGATTATATATCATTACGCAAAAATTGTGTTAGAGACAAGCCAATAAAGAGTCTGTCTGTCACCACAACTACGGTTGAAGCGAAGCGGTACTTAAGAGTTCTCCGGTAAACCTCCGCCAGCTGGAACAGTACCTACAGCTAATCTAAAACAGTCGCTGTGTAACGACATTTAATCTATAAAATAATATTAATTATGTTAATTGAAGTTGAAATGACTAATCTTTGAATTAAATATTTGAAATGGGACAATGAAAAAGAATGGCAAAAATTAACTATAAAGAACCCTAGGCGAATTCGGCCAGAGCTCTGACCGAATTCGGCCCGAGTTCGGTTGAGGGTTTCAGGTTATATAGCCAAAGCCCGAGAGCCCTTCTTCTTCATTGCTTCCAAACTACTACATAACAGCAGCAGCAGCCGCGAAGGAGCCCCGAACCTAGTAGTTCTTCACCACCCTCTTCCTTCCAATCCAAGTGGTAAAATCAATCCAAAACTTGGATTCGTGTGGAGTTCGTCGTTCTCTTCGACATACTTTGATTTTGGGAGGTATAACCACATCCTTCTCCACTTTTCAATTAGTGATTTTTACTTCAATTTGCATAAATGGTACCCAATTCAATCCTTCAAAGAGGAAGAAGACGACCCCCAGTGAAGAAGGGTCATCTTCGCATCCGCATACGGATTCCCTCTTCTCGCCGGTCCAAATGAACGACGGTGCGTTCGACGAGTTTTTCTTTCAATAGACCAAGTCCTATGGTATGGAGACTTCTCCATGAGATCCATATGCACAGGCGCTCCAGTCAAATGGACTGTATTCCTGATCATCGTCATTTTTTTGAGGCATTAGGGTTACATCTTTTTGTTAAAATCTGCTTCCCTATAGCAACTAATGCCATTAGATTTTTATTGCAATCTCATATTAAACACTTTGATGTGAGCACTCGTGTTGGAGGTATTGATAGCAATTTCGATGATAACCTCTTAGCGGAGATCCTTGGTATCCCTAACGAAGGTGAACCGCTAGTTGACATCACTGAATTTGATTTCCCCGAAGGCACGACACTCGCCAGTTTCAAAGCGGAACTCTGTGCACCTGATAGAGTACGCTCTGGAAAGTTTAAGGCTAACAACCTGAACTTGTTTAACTATGAATTGTATCGCATCATCTATTCCACTATCCTTCCAAAATCTACTTCAAAGGATGATGTGACTTCTCTTGAGCTGTCCGCCATATACCACATTCTTAAGGGGATTCCATTTTCTGCCCCTAAGACCATGATTCAGATGATGGGTCGTTGTCGTACAAGAGATAGAAATCTCTTACGCAATGATTCTCCCACGCATCTTTC
>JANAVB010023226.1:0-23414 GCA_029216955.1 Iris pallida
TGCTGGTGCTGTTGCATCGGTCCCTGCTGCCGAAACATCTGAGCCTGTGTCATGAACGGGCGCTGTGCCAATGGTCTTACTGCTACCGCTGGTCCGATACTGTCCTGTCCCTGGTGCTGGCAGAGCAGGAAATTGTTGTACTGGTCCTCCTGACCTTGAATTCATGACAGGTGGTAACCCGATGATTTGAATTTCCACATATCAAACACTGCCCGTTCAATGTCCGACACACATCTCTAGTGTGTCCTACCTTTCCACAATAAGTGCAGCCCACTGGGGGTTGCTGGTTCTTCCTCTGCTGCTGCTGTTGCCTGGGTGGTGGTGCTGGCCCTCGCATTGCCACATCGTGAATGCGAACGCCAAGGGATGGTGCTGTTGTTCGGGGTGCTGCTCCCCCTCCTCCTTCAATCTGACTGTGTGCTCTCTTCTGACCTCCAGTCCTTGCCGTGATCCTCTGAACGGTTATCTCATGCCTTCGAGTCGCCGTCAATACTTCATCAAAAGTCTGGTAATTGTGCCCCTCTATCAATTGCAAGAGCTCAAGATGAAACCCTTGCTGGAACTCATAGCCCTCTGGCTCTCTGTTGCTACCATCTCTCGGGCGAACCTACTCAATCTACAGAACTCTGCTGCATAAGCATCTACAGTCTTGCCAGCCTGTCTGAGGTTGATAAACTTCTGTTGTAGCTCAAACTGCACCACAACTCCATAGTACTTTGTCTTGAATCTTGCTGTAAAATCGTCCCAAGCCACAGGACGTCAGATGCCTACCTCCTCTGATTCCCACCAATCACGTGCGAGATCCTGAAGTAACAACTTCACCTGATCCACACGTTCTTCTGCCGGCACCTTAGCGGCTGTCAGAATGGCCTCAATATCCTTAAGTCATGCATCTGCTGAGATGGCATCCTCCGTGCCTTCGAAACGGTGGGGGTTGTACTTGCAAAACCTGGCTGACGCTCCTGAATCTGTCCTTGCCCCTCTTTCCAAAGCTATCTGCAATCCTTGGTTAAGTAGTACATTCTGCTCTGTAACTGAGCGTACATACGTTGTTGGGCTAACATCTGATGTTGCTGAGTAGCCATCATCCCTCTCATGATCTCCAGAAGAGCTGGTGTGTCCACTTCCACAGGGGTCGGTGGAACTATCGGTGGCATTGGAACCTCCGGATACTGTGGCCCAGCTGCTGGTTCCACTATCACTTCTTCTTGGATAGTCTCTTGAGGTAGTACTGGCCCTTGTTGCTGACCAACCTGGTCAGGTTGCCCATGTTGCCCTTGTTGTTGTTGCCCAATCCTGACAGATGCGGACGAGGTGTCCCTAAGAAAAGGGACAAAAGAACAATCAAATGATCGGACAGAAAAGATCAATAAAGTCAAAGGATACCGGAATGTCAAGCTAGAGTCGAGAGTAACGAATCATGAGATCAAGGGGGAACATGTGTGATTGAGACATCCTATAAATTAAAACACCCTACAAGTCTGAAATCAGACCTGTATGGGCCACCACTAAAACCTTGTCACGCCCCAGAACCAAAATACTGGAGAGCGGGGGAATGACTCAGCCAGCTACGTATTACGGGTAGATGAATATCGTATAATACGATCAATGTTGTCTAAAAGACAAGGGGGTGCATGCTACATGAAAGTCTCGCTATGGTCACTTCACATCTAATGTCTCAATCATTCAAACAAGGAGCAATAACAGAGAATATTTAAGATAAAGTAATAAGGCGTCCCAAACGCCTAGTCAAAATGTTCTTGAGATCTGGCTTTACAAAACATAGCCAGATGATATAGCAACGTATACACAATTGTTATCAGCTGCAGTCTGACTTAATTACAATTATGTAAAAGTAAGTGCAAGACTATCCGACTAACATATCGGTGCCAAGCGGCAAAATGTAAAGTAATTAACAAAACGAATGGAGAAGTAAGGAACACACTCGAGTCCTCCTACGATCACTCCTCTAGTATTGACCATCTTGGAGGTAGAGGTAAGCTGAGTCCTCGGGAACCGGCTCTAATCTGGCCAGGCAAAACAAGAGAGGTTAGACCTCTAATAGCAAGTACCGCAAGGAAGCACGATATGAGAAATTAAACCAGTAAATAAGAGAATATAATAATAAATCTCTGCTTGCTACTGGGATTCACGTAATATCATGACACTTCGAACCAACCTCCCAACCAAACAAGGACAGAAGTTGGCCCGTCATGTCCTGATGCTCTGATCATCTCAGTTAGGTAACAGAGTAGGTGCAGTACACAAACAAATCAACTTAAACAGCCATCCAACTCCTACGGCTTACTACTGTGAGTCCCAAGTTATCCTGGAATTATGCAATAAGGATTTCTCAGTTCTTACTATGGGCAAGCAAGGCTAGTCTACCCAATCAATCAATTGTGCCAATCATGAATTAGACCGAGTCCCAGCGGGACGTCCGTCATCAATATACAATATACAATAATATAAGCAGATACCGCTCCCTGCCCGTGTGGCAGATTTGCAGTATCTGTGGGAACCAGCCGGCCTGTTGGGCGCTAATAGTCCCAAAGAAGGCTGCCATGTAAGAACTCGGGAATCCATTCTCTCCATGCAATTATTATTTTATTTAACTTAGTAGCCTCTATATTAAGTAAAATCCCATGCCGTAGATCATGGTCATTTCAGAATGAGTACTTCCGTACAAGGTACGATATGTCCAACTCTACAACGATATCCGTGCGGTTAGGTTGTAGGTCTTACATAGCGTAATGCAACAATTAAAACTAACCACGGAATAATCATGCCTTGACCATAAAGTACACATGCTGCTTTCGTAAAATAAATAAATAAATTATAGCCGGCATGTATCTATATGTCAATATTCGGGATTGGTCAATCGATTGCAAATATGAACGTGTCTTATTCTATTTAATTCAATAAGACGACTAGCCAGTCTCTTAGTTCCATCTAGGAACGCATGATAAATTATTAATCTCATGATCAATTATTGAAATAAAAATCTCATGCGGTTGGGAAATAAAAATCTCATGCGGCTGGGAAATAAAAATCTCATGCGCGGCTGGAAAATAAAAATCTCATGCGGCTGGGAAATAAAATCTCATGCGGCTGGGAAATAAAAATCTCATGCGGCTGAGAAATAAATATCTCATGCGGCTGGGAAATAAAAATCTCATGCGGCTGGAAATAAAAATCTCATGCGTCTGGGAAATAAAATCTCATATGGCTGGAAAATAAAAATCTCATGCGGCTGGAAAATAAATATCTCATGCGGCTGGGAAATAAATATCTCATGCGGCTGGAAAATAAATATTTCACGTGGCTGAGAAATAAAGATTTCATGCGGCTGTGGAAAATAAAGATTTCATGCGGTTGGGAAATAAAGATTTCATGCGGTTGTGGAAAATAAAATTTCACGTGGCTGAGAAATAAAGATTTCATGCGGCTGTGGGAAATAAAGATTTCATGCGGTTGGGAAATAAAGATTTCATGCAGCTGTGGAAAATAAAATTTCATGCGGCTGAGAAATAAAGATTTCTCATGCAGTTAGGAAATAAAGATTTCATGCGGCTGAGAAATAAAATTCCATACGGCTGTGGGAAATAAAGATTTTACGTGGCTGAGAAATAAAATTTCATGCGGCTGTGGGAAATAAAGATTTCACGTGGCTGAGAAATAAAATTCCATGCTGCTGAGAAATAAAGATTTCTCATGCGGTTGGAAATAAAGATTTCATGCGGCTGTGGGAAATAAAATTCCATGCGGCTGTGGGAAATAAAGATTTCATGCGGCTGTGGGAAATAAAATTTCATGCGGCTGAGAAATAAAGATTTCTCATGCGATTAGGAAATAAAGATTTCATGCGGCTGAGAAATAAAATTCCAAGCGGCTGAGAAATAAAGATTTCTCATGCGGTTGGGAAATAAAGATTTCATGCGGCTGAGAAAGTGGGGACCCATCTTCTCAGAAAACCTGAGAAGGATGGTCATAGAACCCTTGGCTTCCAAGCTCCATAAAACCTTCACCGTAAGTCCAAATTTGGATTTCCATAGGTCAAAATGGGATAGAACGAAATTCCCTACAACATGGAACCATCAAAACTTGGAAATAATAATGTTAAATAGAACAAAACCCAAGAAATCCGAAAATACTATAAACTTAGATCTAGAAGAATTTAGCCATAGAAATTGAAAATGCCAAGCACTATAGTGTCTTAGAATGTTGAGAGAAAGAAAATGGAACAACAAAAATGGAGATCCATCAAGAAGCAAGTTGGCACTTGCCTATCTCTTCTAGGTTGGTGGAAGAGTTATGAGGAAGAAGAAGAGTAATGAGAAGAAGTAATGAAGAGAGAGAGAAAGGGTTTGGGCTTTAAATGAAGGGGTGGTGGTAGGTGGGGGTTTGTTTCGGTTCATGATGAACCAACATAATTAAACCAATTCAAGCCGAACCCAAAACAAAGCTAAAGCAGAGTATAAAAGCAGAAAGTAAAATACAAAAATAAAATACAAAAAATAATTAGCAGGAAATTAAAGGAATTTAAATACAGAACAATATATGATAAATATTAAATGAATACATTCCAGCAGTACATATATTTAGAATACGTATTCTGGGAACGGAAAGTGACATCTTTACTTTAGCACCATACTGTATTGTAATCCTGCGATGAAAGTCTTGAAAGCTTACAAAGACATCACTCTTACTCTTCATTAGGTATACCCAGGTAACACGAATATGACAGTCAATAAAGGTGACAAACTATTTAAAACCATTAACAACAGTTGTAGGACAAGGTTTCCACACATCAGAGGGTATCATATCAAAAGCAGCTAATCTTTTATTTCCAGAACTCAAATAAGAGCTTCTGGTATGTTTTTCTAGTTCACAAGCATCATAAACCAACTTTTGCTTATTCGCCTTTTGATACATAGAGGGAAACATACGACTCAGTAGACTGAATGAAGAGTGTCCCATGCGCTGATGTTGGAGTAATAATTCTTCTTCCACGATACTTCACGGCTCCTCCGGTTGTGCTTCATCCACCAGTGCTATATCCAGCCCACCCCTGTCCAAGTACCATAGCCCTTTATGCCAAGTATCAGTCCCGTTTCCTTCTCCTTAAAAATAACCTTTGGAATGTTAAAGGAAACAACAAAATTAAGTTGAAGAACAATGGCACTAATGGACAATAGATTAACATAAAAAGATGGAGCATGCAAGACATCAGTAAAACTTATAGAAGGGGTGCATTCAACAGTGTATTTACCCACAATGGGTCTAGCAGTACCATCAGCAGTCTAAATGCTTTCAGGCATCATCAAGTGAGTATAATCTTGGAGCTCATCATAGACACCCGTGACATGGCACAATGTTCCAGAGTCAACTATCTAATTTATACTTCCTATTTTGTGGGTAGATGCAAGGGCATGAGTAGGTATACCTATGCTTGTATTGGCATAGTATGTAATGTTACGCCCGGAGGTGGTTGGACTCGATGTCCCAACAGTGTTAGCTCGACTGTCGCTGGTTCCAAGCTTCATGTTCCTCCATATTTCTAGCATTTCCCTCTCACTAGGGGTCATATCGGACGACTAATTCTTATTTTCCCCTTCTGTCAGGTTTGCCTTGTACCTTCTAGAATAATTACCTCTGCCACCGACATAGCCTCCTCTTCCATACCTATGCCCTCCACGATCGCGTCCACGGTCTCTGGACTGGTCTCTCATAGACTTCGTACAGAATCTGATGAAGTGTCCTGGGTCTCCACGGTTGTAGCACCCTCCCCCTCCTGAAAGATTTGGGTTAAAAACTGCTAGAGCTAATTTCTCCCCTGGAGAGCTAGTGGTGCTAGGTATCAGCTTCAACCACGCTTCTTCTTGTACCATGGCAGCAATGCCCTATTCTAGTAATGGCAATCCGGGTTGTGCTTGTAGCACAATCCTTCTTTGCTCGAATGCTGGGTTGAGCCCCTTCAGGAACTTCATCATCCTTTGTCGTGAGATATACTCCATGAACTTTTGGTAATATTTCGCAAATGCTAGTTCCACTTGCTCATCTTCCACACCAATGGGATCATAGTGGTCGAGATATAACCAATACTTCTTCAGCAGAGCCACATACTCAGAGATGGTGTGATCTTCTTGGACCACCTTATCAAGTTCATCCTGCAGTTGGAAGACCCTCATAGGATTGTCCGTCCCTGAGTACATGTCTTTCAGCGTCATCCAAATATCACCAGCTCCCTCCATTTCCTTCACGTTGTCTGACACTTGGTCGGTTAAGGAGGCTGTCAACCATCCAGCTACAACATTGTTGACGATTTCTCACACAGCAAACTTCCGTGAGGAGTGATCTTCAGGTGCCTTGGTTTGGTCATTCACATAGCCCACCATGCCTCTTACCTTCAGAGTTTGCCTCGCCTGACGCGACCACTTTAAATAGTTGGAAGTACCCTCCAACTTTACTTCCAGTCACTCCATCTTTGCCATTTTGTATGGCGAAGAATCCACGTCTGCATGTGCAGGACGGAAAATAGTCTCGGACAACCTCCTGGAGAAGAGATCGTCCACCAAAGCCTTCATTTCTTTGGCCGTCAGCTTGTCATAGATTGTCCCCATCATCTTTGTCTTCTCCTCTTCCATCAGCAAGATGATGGTAGATCAAGACCGTATTTACCTTTGGTCACCTTCCTCTCTACGTCTACTGTTCCTCCTTCAGCGGTAGCGGTATCCTCGAGCGTCATTGCTCATGTCCAATGCATGGTTGCGACCAGAGAAGGGGAACGGGGGCCAACGTTGGCGCGACGGAAAGGGGGGCGGAGTCCGGCACGAAAAGGAGGACTGACCGGAGAGGAGGTGGAGCGGTGGCGGAGGCGGGGCTGCTGCCGGCGGTGGAGGGAGGGGTTCCTGCTGCCGGTCGGTGGGAGGAAGGCGGCGGGAGGATGAGGGGTCGGCTGCGGAAGAAGGGGAAGAGGGAGAAGGGGTGGGAGGTCGGCGACTGTGTTTGGAAGAAGGCTAAGGTTAGGGTTTGATGGAGAAGGATGGCGGGTAGGGTTAGAATTTTGTGGAGACTCTGATACCAAATAGAAATTTAGTAGAATACTAGGCTTGTTTATTATTGTGGTAGAGCTACACATATATAGGAGAGGCTAACTCCTCTCCTTATTATTCTATCCGATGTAGGACTAAAAGCCCATTAATGCTCTCAACATATACTCAACTGAAATAATGAAGGATAACATTTCCCCCTACTTAATACAGAAAGTATAAATTTCGTGTAAAAATAGCTCGAGAAAAGGCACACCTTATAACTCTCCCAAAATTAAAGCAGCAACAGGAGACAGACAGGTACCAGCAGAACAGAAATTAACAACAAATGGAAACAAAGCCAAATATACTATTTGATGAGCAACAACTGAGAGGTGAAAGGATATAGAACAAGTACAGTTTTAGGTTTCACAATGGCCTAATGAAAATTTTGATACCGGACTTGAATTTTATCAGATTATCATTACAGTGTAACTTCTTAATCCTAACATGACTAGCTTTAGAGGAAACAAAAAATGTTCCTCCTAAGTGTCACAAAGGATTAGCTATTAAAAGACATCACTGTTTCTAAAAGAGAGAGCAAGGAACAACTGAATAACAAATATTTCTACATCACCAATGAATTCATAAGCATTACTGTCCTGCTGCTTGCCTTCTTAAATTCACAACCAAGAAATAAACTATTGTAGAGACCAGTATACAAAACTGACAAGTAGAGCAAGAATATGAGCACACAAACTTGAAGGAAAAGAGAAAGAAAACATGGCAAAGGTACAATTTTGAATTCGTTGGAATGTCATAATTGATGACCAAATCCACTAAAGGAATATCATCCGTGCACACAGGGACGTTACATTCTCCAGCCTTAAACTTGTTTAAGGCTCCCAATCTCTTTGTCTGTTAGAGACAATAAACATCAGTGATGAACTAGCGTGCTAGTAAAGGTTACAAAAGCTCTATTAATAAATAAGAAAAAGATAGGTCAGTCCACTCTCAAGCAGTTGGTTCAAGCAGAAAATACATGAAGAATGCATAAATGGCCATTCTGAGCAGCTGACTCATCTGATCGCTGATTGGGATGGCTTTTAATCCCAGTTCCCTAAGAAGGAGAGACAGAAGCCGGGTTGCTTCACATGTGCGAGTGAAAATCATGGATGTACTTCCAGAAATCTCAATCAAGATATACACAAGCTAGCAGTCCTGACGATAAATAAAAGTGTAACTCTCATTAATAAAATATGGGATAAATTACAACTTGATATCCTCAATTGTGTTGGGAATCGAATACGCCCTCTTGCGCTCCGATACTGTGTCTGAGATGTTGTCGCAGCAAAAACTTAGGCCAATCCACTTGAAATAACCAACCCTCGTCTAACCGACACCAAGCACAGATAAAGACAAGTATATGACGGTGACTACGTCACCTGGACAAATTCTAATCTATATAACAGATGAAATTACAAGATTGATGAAAACTAATTTTGAACCCTTTGCTCTTGCCAATACCACATTTTAGCTTGAGGGCATTTTGGTCATTTTGAAAATTTTGAATTTAATTTGATTTGTTGAGTGATGGTTGTTATTTTTGACCTTTGCTAGTTGAGACTTTGAAGACTAGCCTAGATGTTGACTTTGACTATGGTGACTTGGTTAGCATGGTGGGACCCTAGTCTACCTTAACTCGACCCAAGTTGACTTGTTGGACTAAGTTGCATGAAGAGATTAGGTTTTATAGGTGTTTGAACTAATAGCTAAGGGATTGAACCAATTTGACATTGCACTTGGCCCATAGCCCACTAGCCATCAACCCTAACCCTAGTTTTCCTATGTGGCTGCCCCCCTAGGGTTTTCCCCTTCCTATTTAATCTCTCATATTTCATTCTTGCCTCTTTTTTACACCACTTTCACTTTTGGCAAGAACAAGGTTTGTCCCCATTTGCAATCTTTCCTAATTTTTTCATTTCTCTTCCTTTTTGACTCTAGTCTTTTGTATTAGGATCTAATTATTGTCTACTTACTGTTTGTGGTGAGAAATCACACCTTTTGTGCAATTTGAGACATTTGAGTTGCTAGAGGGATTATCCTATATTAATCTTTTTCATTGAGTTTGACACTCAATAGGTAAACCCCCCAAACCACCTCTATTTCTTGATTTCTTTGCATGAATGCATAGATCTAGGTGTCCCCTAGCTGTGAAGTTAGCCTTGTGTGATTTTATGTCGTTTTGGTGTCCGTATCGGACACGTATCATAGATTGTATGAAGGTGTTTGATGAAATGTCACAAAGAGAATTTTCTTCCTGTCTTCTAAAACTTTTTGATTGAATCCTTAGATCTATACGTGTTATGTGATTTCATATTGTTCTGAGCTGTCCTCGTGTCCTGTCCGAGTTGTAACAGGGCATGGACACGCTAGCACGTGAGCCATGCGCATGCCCTACTACTTGCTGTGTCATGTGCACAGGACACGATACGATATGGCTCGATACTTTTGTGACACGAAGGGGCAGTGATTGACACCTTGTGCACGCAATACGAGGCAAATCCTTCGAGTGATTCGTGAGGTATCAAACTCGCATGGGGATTGCACTGCGCATGCACAGGCGAGTGTCGGGCTCTGATACGGCTCTCGTGACATGACGAGTCGTGGTCACGTGTCAGGCCTTTGGACACGTAGCCCTACCCTAGGCGAATACGAAGACACGTGCACGAGTGGTGTCGTGTCGTGTCGTGTGTCATGTCCTAGACCGACTCACACACATACACGAGGTTGTGTTAATCTGTACGTGTTCGTGAGGGTCTGGACATATTGTGTCCTGTCGTGGGGACACCACGAGACTCAAGTGATACTTATACATGTACACGACACAATATTGATTGAATTTGATGTTTTGTGTATTTTCGATTTCAAAATTGGGTTCTCTTCGTATTTTTCTGATACATGCTGTTCTTCGTATTTTCAGGGTTTTAAAATGAAAATTAAACTGATTTAAATGTCAATTTATAGTTTTTAACTGTCACGACCCGTTACCCAAATTGTTGGGCCGGGCCGAGCCATGTCCAGCCTACGCTTGGTCAAAGCGTAGTAAGCTGTTCTAAGAATAGACAATAAAGAATCTAAGCAGCTAACAGTTCTAAAACCATATTTAAAGTTCATCACAACACAGCATCTATAAACGAAGGTAAATAAGCACAGACTTAATAATACATAACCAAAGTATCTAACTGGAGACAAAGTCCAGTATCTAAATATAAGTACAGACAAAGTCTAAGTCCCAAAACACAAGAAAGATAACTAAGCAAGGTTTCCCGCTGGGGCCTCTTCTGGAGCTAAGGCCAGGTCCTCAAATGCAGTACCATAATATTTATCACATAGTATTTTTTTCTCGAAAAATGAACCTACAACGTTATCCTATCAGGACGGGAGCAAGTACAACCTCTACAACTAAAGTACTGAACATATAATGAAAGAGATGTACAACAAGAAACATGATGTGATAAGTCTATAAAACAGGAAATACTGGAAAATATGGTCTCATGGTACAACTGGGATCACAGTATCATAGTAACATAGGAAACATGGCATATCTGGAATCATGGTATAATTCATAAATATCATGGCAATGATACATATGTCATAGAGACAGATGTATATGTAATGTTTAAAACTGTAGCAGGTACATGATCGGTCAATAGATGTACAATGTACTGAGGCACAATGTAAATAAAATGTACATACGTACAAGTGAAAACAAGCGATAGATGTACATACGTACAAATACAGCTGGTGCGCCTACGACAAGGTATACTTAAAATGTCAACCTTGCTCGGTACGTACGTACGAGTAGGGGGGCATGATCACGTACGCTACTAACAGTTTCCCCATAACCCATATTCTATCATGTTAAAGATACGAGAACAGTAAAAATATGTGAGAGATACTGGGAGTAGTATAAGCATGGCAGGTACTGGAAGCCGTATGAAACATGTGAATACTCCGAGTAGTATAAAGCATAGTAAAACATGTACTGAGAACCAGTAAGAAGCATGTGAAGGTACGATAACTGTCCTAAGCATGGCAAGTGCTGAAAGTAATACAACATGTGAAGATTTAATTCGCTACCTCAATGATCAGTATTTTAACAGGGTTAATACATGTTCTAGCATTAAAAGACAGTAAATGAGTGTGTAGATGTACTTGCCTCGAGCAAAGCAAGAATACTAGTACGAAGATAAAGATGTCCGGTGTCCTGTCAATAATGATATACAAACTCAGTTCTAAGCTATGTTCAATATTACACTAGTGGTGTGACACGACTCCTGACTGGATACTAGCCAAGTGGGGACCTAGCATAAAAGTCTAATGTAGAGTGCCACTATATCCAAACTAATTCTCTAGGGTCTTTACACTAGTGCGGGGTGAGGTCCAATACGCCTATAACTCAAAATAACACAAAATATTGAATAGTCGTAATTATTTAATAAATAAATCAAACTGTACACTAAATTCCAACAATTTTTGAGATAGACAAAAAGCTTAAATATATATAAAATAAAGTACCAAAATAATCCTTGTTAATTATAGAAATTTATACTAATTTTTCTGGAATTTATAAACCTTCATAAATATTTATTAAAAATCAGCAAACTTAAATATACTGAAAATGAGTTCTGTTTCCCCATTTTTATAAAATACCAAAAGTACTTATTAAATGCTGGAAAAATTATAATAAATTATCTAAATTAACATAGTATTTAAATACAATTTTTCCAAGATTTTTATAGCAATTAAAATATATATAAAGATTCAAAACCAGAAAGTAACAATATCTGGAAAAATAATTAATTATAAATTAAGGATGATACTTAAGCAAAAATCTACAGATGTTGTCGGATGATAAAATAAATATCACCAACATGTCTAGAACGGTCAAATCAGCTAGGATAGCCTACCCATATGTCCAATTTGGATACAGGGGCAAAACGGTAATTTCGGGTCAAAATGATGTCCGCCGTTGGCCACACTTTGCACCGAAAAGCGTGTCGGGATAGAAGTCTACAAAACCTAGCAAATTATATGTCCACGAATCCATAATGATGATACGAACCCAACGGTATGTCCGAAATAGAATTTTGATGTGCCGATCTCAAAATGATACGTTGACGCGAACACTTGGTATCCGGTTTGCACCGAAATGCGTGCCGGAGCAAATGTCTTCAAAACTCAGCAAATTATATGTCAACGAGTCCAGAATGACGATACGAACTCAACGGTATATCCGAAATTGGATTCCGATGAGCGGATCTCAAAGTGACCCGTTGACTCGAAAAGTGGGACCCGCTTTGCACCGAAATGCGTGCCAGGGCCCACGTTCTCCAAATCAAGCAAACTTTATATGAAAACATGCCAAAACGACGCCACGAGTCTACTGGTGGTGTCAGAAATTGAATCCGGAGTCCCGGGTTCAAAAATGGAATTTAACAAGTGCGATTTAAAGAATTCGGACGGCCAACTTTGGTGTCGAATTCAACCAACCAAACGTGCTTAAAATGAAACGAAATATAAAGGAGACAGGAAGATGGTTATACCAGCTGTGCACAGAACTGACGGTGCGCAAAACGGAGCTGCGACGACGAAGTTACGAGCTGACGAAGTCGGCTCCACGAAACTGTCCAAAAATAGTTCAATTTAAAGTGTCAACTTGGTGGCCAGTTTTGAGGTATCAAACGACAAAATTAACGGACGAAAATTGACAGGAGTGAAGATGGATATACCGAGATTGCGACGGAGCAAAAAGTTCGTCGATCCAACGGTCGGATCTCCCGAAAAACATGTGCGAAGTCGCTGTCCCAAAATACAATTTCTGAAACTTGAAATCGCGCGTCACGGCGGGATTTCGACGTAAATGCACGGATAGCCTATTCGGCTCGTCGGGAAGGACGGCGGTGGTCCAGGGGAGTTCGCCTGGGGTCGTGCGCCGGTGGGGGAGGGTCACCAGTGGCCGGTGGCTGGCCGCGGTGGCGCGCGCCATGCGCCTACGCGCATTTGCATGCGCGTGCATGCGCATGCATGCGACTGCTACCGCTGGCGCAGCTGCTGCTCCGGCCGGCCGGGGTGGCGGCGCAGCGCCGGGTACGGCGGGGGGCGGCTGTGCGGTGGTGGCGGTGGCATGTGGTGGTGGTGATAGATGATGACATTGGTGGTAGTAGTGATGGTTATAATGGTGATGGTGATGATGTTAATGAGGAGGAGGAAGAAGGAGAGGGTGGTGGCTGGTGGAGGGGTGTTCGGCCAGGGAAGGAGGTGGTGGAGGTCGGCCGTGAGGGAGTGGGGAGTTGGCCGAGAGGGTGGAGTGGTGTGTGTTGTGTAAGAAGAGTGGGAGAGAGAGATTAATATATTGTGTGTGTGTGTATAAAGAGAGTGAGAGAGAGAGAGAGAGTGTTGATATTTAAGAAGAGAGAGAGAGTGAGATATTTGAGAGGGGGAGAGAGAAAGAGGTCGGTCCACAAGGGGGGAAGAGTGCTGTGAGGTGGTATGGGGAGAGTAGGTGTAAAGGGGGAGAGAGAGTGAGAGTTTAATATATATGTATGGGTGTTTGTATATATATAAATAGAAAGAGAGAGAGAGAATGAGAGAGATATTTTATAGAGAGAGAGGGGGGGATGTTCGGCCACCTGGGGGTGGCTGTGATGGGGTGGAGTGGTGTGAGTGAAGAGAGAGAAAGAGAGGTATTTATTTATTTATATATATATATATGTGTATATATATATACAAGAAATAAAAATGAGATATTTGTAAAAATAGAGAGAGGAAGAGATATTTTCAAAATAAGAAAAATAGGAAAATTAAGTGGGGTACTTGGACAGTCATGAGAGGACAACGGGGAGCTGGGGTTCGGGTTCGGTCGAGCCGGGTCGGGTCAAAATCGGACAGAGTGCAATAATTGAAATTTAAAATTGGGATTTATAATTATGGATAAATAAACAACATGCGGGGACTCCAATAAATGGGACACAAGCGTCATGTGGGTAGTAGGCTTCGTATGGGCCGCGTCTATACATTGGGTTGACAGGCTGGATCGATGTCAGATCCCGAAATTAAATTGGAAAAATAAATCAGGTTTCACGGTAGATAATTAATTGGCCTAAATTGAACCGAAAGTTGTGCATAGGAAATGGAGCACAAAATGGAGTGTCTGAGTGGGACACGAAGGTCATGGGTGAAGAGCGTCTCGAATAGATCATTCATGAGAAATTGGTTCCGAGAAAACGACTGGTCTGGTGCTCCTAAATTAAAAGTCACGGTGACGTGCAAACGAAGGTCAAAAATAAAAGTGGGAATAATTATTCAACGATTAATTGGTTTAAGTTGACCCGAAGTTGCGCGATACAAAAAGAGCACAAGTGAACGAGTTCAAGTGGGACACGATATATCAAAAAGAAGATAATCTTGCCTACTTCAAAACCTATGAAGAGAGTTTACAGAGATTGGCATCCCTGACGCTCCAGAAGTCAAAGTTACGGAAAGGTACATAAATGATGAAAACAATTAAATAAATAAAATATTTATCGATAATAATTCATTTAGAAAAAATTTAAAACAGTCCTGAAATTCAGGGGGCTTACATCCTACCCACCTTACAAGAATTTCGTTCTCGAAATTAAAAATCATCCAACCGGTCAAACTATAACATGTAGCTGCTCTGGCTACGATACTCAATCTGCTATCCTTATAATCATCTCTTCTCTTTCTTCTTACAATCTTTTTGATTCAGGTTCAACAAAGTCCTTCTATCATAAACTATGTCATATATCCTTTAAAATCTTCCATACTAACATGAAACATTTATGTATACCCTAAACTGTAGGTCATTCTCTGGGCATGTTTATAAGCCTAAAATGCTCAATCATCAACCATATTTCCAACCTCAATTGTAAATACTTGATTTTCTTATCATATCCTAAGTATCCATATTCTATCAATCCACAGTTGCTTAGCATCATTTGTCGTCAATCCTTTCCTACAGTTTCTCCTTGAAATCATACGTTCAATTCTTATCCTTGGCGTAGGGCCTCCTTCTATATACTCAACAAGTCCTCCGAATATAAATCCTCGATTTCAAAACTCCCGATTTATTAATTATCAATGTACATATGTCTCCGTCTTATTCCATGTCTTTTTAATTGATATTTTTCCGATCTTGTACGCAATATCATATCTCATTCTAACTTATTCTATATCAATCCACATATCGATCTACCCTCTAATCACATGTAATTAGCTATAGATAACCAACCAAAATTCTACAAATGCTAAATCCTCAATTTGTAAATACATGATTCGGATCCTCATTCTGTAGTCACAACAATATACTATCTCATTTCTCCATCTTAGATACCCTATCATCAAGTCATACTATCAATACAATTGTTCTTAATGGTTTCCAAGTCTACTACAGTCAGTCACCCATACTTGTCCTATAAGCTTAATCTAACCAATCCCTAAGAAAAGTACTTATCACAATCACACAATACATTTATAGTTATACTACAGGATTAGTCAACAAGGTTTGGCTATTTCGGTCATCTATCAAATAGAAGGTAACAAGGCCTAAGACTGGGTCAAGCAATCCATAACAGTGTCCAAACAAGTTAAAGGGTCAAGCAAGACAGAAAAGTTTATCGAAATATTTCCAAGAATGGTACGAAGACAACGAGATGTATAACGAGAAGAATTACCCAAGAGGTTAACGAAGAAGAGTTTAGTCAAGTTATAGGAAAAATGGAACACAAAAATAATTATGTCCAAAAAAGAGAACATGAAAACAATCCTGTTGGAGAGTCTTAGAGAACCTATATCCTAGTTGTAGATGTAGATAGATCAGAGTTGATCAAGACGGGAAGGAATAATAATAATAAGAATTTATTCTTGCTCATTCGGTCATAACAAAGTGAACCAAGTTGAGATATGATCTGATAACAATATACGTCTTCCTGAAATCATGTTGCCAGAATTTTTGCCCCACCAGTAAGCTTAGATGCAATAAATGGTAGAGTCATAACTAAGGTATACACCCTATAATCATGTTATCTAGAATCCTCGCCACGCCAACCGGTATGGCTGCGAGAAAAATCTAAATTCTATGAATAGGATAGTATATCCAAAATCAGGCTCTACGTTTTTGTCATACCAGCTAATATGGCTGCGATAAATTCTAAACTCCATAACTAAAACAGACGTTTACCTTATCAGAATATATCACAATTCAATCCACAAAATTTATCGCGATGCAAGATCAAAGTTAACAACAAAAATCAGAAATTAAATTCAACAATGAATTTAAAGGAGAGTAAATGGAAGCAGGTGAAAACAGATTTCTAGGTAAGATTAGAGTAAAATCCTCAGGGGTCATCCCAAGGCTACTAAATTGGTCAAAATAGTAACCCACTGAATTTCAAACAAGATACTAAATACAGTTAACGGTCCTATGCTGTGATGAGTTCTCCTATGTTGCAATCCTAGTAATCCTCTAGGTGTTCTAAATGTCATCCCTAGTGTTATCAAGTTGTCCTAAATCCTAATTGCAGGCATGCTTGGTACAATAACGTAACCAAACAACTTAAGTCTGGACCTGCATGGGCCGCCAAAAAAACATGTCACGATCCGTTACCCAAATTGTTGGGCCGGGCCGAGCCATGTCCAGCCTACGCTTGGTCAAAGCGTAGTAAGCTGTTCTAAGAATAGACAATAAAGAATCTAAGAAGCTAACAGTTCTAAAACCATATTTAAAGTTAATCACAACACAGCATCTATAAGCGAAGGTAAATAAGCACAGACTTAATAATACATAACCAAAGTATCTAACTGGAGACAAAGTCCAGTATCTAAATATAAGTACAGACAAAGTCTAAGTCCCAAAACACAAGAAAGATAACTAAGCAAGGTTCTCCGCTGGGGCCTCTTCTGGAGCTAAGGCCAGGTCCTCAAATGCAGTACCATAATATTTATCACATAACATTTCCTTCTCGAAAAATGAACCTACAACGTTATCCTGTCAGGACGGGAGCAAGTACAACCTCTACAACTAAAGTACTGAACATATAATGAAAGAGATGTACAACAAAAAATATGGTGTGATAAGTCTATAAAACAGGAAATACTGGAAAACATGGCCTCATGGTACAACTGGGATCACAGTATCATAGTAACATAGGAAACATGGCATATCTGGAATCATGGTATAATTCATAACTATCATGGCAAGGATACATATGTCATAGAGACAGATGTATATGTAATGTTTAAAACTGTAGCAGGTACGTGATCGGTCAATAGATGTACAATGTACTGAGGCACAATATAAATAAAATGTACATACGTACAAGTGAAAACAAGCGATAGATGTACATACGTACAAATACAGCTGGTGCGCCTACGACAAGGTATACATAAAATGTCAACCTTGCTCGGTACGTACGTACGAGTAGGGGGGCATGATCACGTACGCTACTAACAGTTTCCCCATAACCCATATTCTATCATGTTAAAGATACGAGAACAGTAAAAATATGTGAGAGATACTGGGAGTAGTATAAGTATGGCAGGTACTGGAAGCCGTATGAAACATGTGAATACTCCGAGTAGTATAAAGCATAGTGAAACATGTACTGAGAACCAGTAAGAAGCATGTGAAGGTACGATAACTGTCCTAAGCATGGCAAGTGCTAAAAGTAATACAACATGTGAAGATTTAACTCGCTACCTCAATGATCAGTATTTTAACAGGGTTAATACATGTTCTAGCATTAAAAGACAGTAAATGAGTGTGTAGATGTACTTGCCTCGAGCAAAGCAAGAATACTAGTATGAAGATAAAGATGTCCGGTGTCCTGTCAATAATGATATACAAACTCAGTTCTAAGCTATGTTCAATATTACACTAGTGGTGTGACACGACTCCTGACTGGATACTAGCCAAGTGGGGACCTAGCACAAAAGTCTAATATAGAGTGCCACTATATCCAAACTAATTCTCTAGGGTCTTTACACTAGTGCGGGGTGAGGTCCAATACGCCTATAACTCAAAATAACACAAAATATTGAATAGTCGTAATTATTTAATAAATAAATCAAACTGTACACTAAATTCCAACAATTTTTGAGATAGACAAAAAGCTTAAATATATATAAAATAAAGTACCAAAATAATTCTTGTTAATTATAGAAATTTATACTAATTTTTCTGGAATTTATAAACCTTCATAAATATTTATTAAAAATCAGCAAACTTAAATATACTGAAAATGAGTTATGTTTCCCCATTTTTATAAAATACCAAAAGTACTTATTAAATGCTGAAAAAATTATAATAAATTATCTAAATTAACATAGTATTTAAATACAATTTTTCCAAGATTTTTACAGCAATTAAAATATATATAAAGATTCAAAACCAGAAAGTAACAATATCTGGAAAAATAATTAATTATAAATTAAGGATGATACTTAAGCAAAAATCTACAGATGTTGTCGGATGATAAAATAAATATCACCAACGTGTCAAGAACGGTCAAATCAGCTAGGATAGTCTACCCATAAGTCTAATTTGGACACAGGGGCAAAACGGTAATTTCGGGTCAAAATGATGTCCGCCGTTGGACACACTTTGCACCGAAAAGCATGTCGGGATAGAAGTCTAAAAAACCTAGCAAATTATATGTCCACGAATCCAGAATGATGATACGAACCCAACGGTATGTCCGAAATAGAATTCCGATGTGCGATCTCAAAATGATACGTTGACGCGGACACTTGGTATCCGGTTTGCACCGAAATGCGTGCCGGAGCAAATGTCTTCAAAACTCAGCAAATTATATGTCAACGAGTCCAGAATGACGATACGAACTCAACAGTATATCCGGAATTGGATTCCGATGAGCGGATCTCAAAGTGACCCGTTGACTCGAAAAGTGGGATCCGCTTTGCACCGAAATACGTGCCAGGGCCCACGTTCTCCAAATCAAGCAAACTTTATATAAAAATATGCGAGAACGATGCCACGAGTCTACTGGTGGTGTCAGAAATTGAATCCGGAGTCCCGGGTTCAAAAATAGAATTTAACAAGTGCGATTTAAAGAATTCGGACGGCCAACTTTGGCGTCGAATTCAACCAACCAAACGTGCTTAAAATGAAACGAAATATAAAGGAGACAGGAAGATGGTTATACCAGCTGTGCACCGGAACTGACGGTATGCAAAACGGAGCTGCGACGGCGAAGTTACGAGCTGACGAAGTCGGCTCCACGAAACTGTCCAAAAACAGTTCAATTTAAAGTGTCAACTTGGTGGCCAGTTTTGAGGTATCAAACGACAAAATTAACGGACGAACATTGACAGGAGTGAAGATGGATATACCGAGATTGCGACGGAGCAAAAAGTTTGCCGATCCAACGGTCGGATCTCTCGAAAAACACGTGCGAAATTGCTGTCCCGAAACACAATTTCTGAAACTTGAAATCGCGCGTCACGGCGGGATTTCGACGTAAATGCACGGATAGCCTATTCGGCTCGTCGGGGAGGACGGCGGTGGTCCAGGGGAGTTCGCCTGGGGTCGTGCGCCGGTGGGGGGGTCGCCGGTGGCCGGTGGCTGGCCGCGGTGGCGCGCGCCATGCGCCTACGCGCGTTTGTATGCGCGTGCATGCGCATGCATGCGGCTGCTGCCGCTGGCGCAGCTGCTGCTGCGGCCGGCCGGGGCGGTGGCGCAGCGCCGGGCACGGCGGGGGTGGCTGTGCGGTGGTGGCGGTGGCATGTGGTGGTGGTGATAGATGATGACAATGGTGGTAGTAGTGATGGTTATAATGGTGATGGTGATGATGTTAATGAGGAAGGGGAAGAAGGAGAGGGTGGTGGCTGGTGGAGGGGTGTTCGGCCAGGGGAGGAGGTGGTGGAGGTCGGCCGTGAGGGAGTGGGGAGTTGGCCGAGAGGGTGGAGTGGTGTGTGTTGTGTAAGGAGAGTGGGAGAGAGAGATTAATATATTGTGTGTGTGTATATAAAGAGAGTGAGAGAGAGAGAGTGTTGATATTTAAGAAGAGAGAGAGTGAGATATTTGAGAGGGGAAGAGAGAAAGAGGTCGGTCCACAGGGGGGGAGAGTGCTGTGAGGTGGTATGGAGAGAGTAGGTGTAAAGGGGGAGAGAGAGTGAGAGTTTAATATATATGTATGGGTGTGTGTATATATATATAAATAGAAAGAGAGAGAGAGAGAGAGAGAATGAGAGAGATATTTTAGAGAGAGAGGGGGGGGGATGTTCGGCCACCTGGGGGTGGCTGTGATGGGGTGGAGTGGTGTGAGTGAAGAGAGAGAAAGAGAGGTATTTATTTATTTATATATATATATATGTGTATATATATATACAAGAAATAAAAATGAGATATTTGTAAAAATAGAGAGAGGAAGAGATATTTTCAAAATAGGAAAAATAGAAAAATTAAGTGTGGTACTTGGACAGTCATGAGAGGACAACGGGGAGCTGGGGTTCGGGTTCGGTCGAGCCGGGTCGGGTCAAAATCGGACAGAGTGCAATAATTGAAATTTAAAATTGGGATTTATAATCATGGATAAATAAACAACATGTGGGGACTCCAATAAATGGGACACAAGCGTCATGTGGGTAGTAGGCTTCGTATGGGCCGCATCCATACTTTGGGTTGACAGGCTGGATCGATGTCGGATCCCAAAATTAAATTGGAAAAATAAATCAGGTTTCACGGTAGATAATTAATTGGCCTAAATTGAATCGAACGTTGTGCGAAGGAAATTGAGCACAAAATGGAGTGTCTGAGTGGGACACGAAGGTCATGGGTGAAGAGCGTCTCGAGTAGATCATTCATGAGAAGTTGGTTCCGAGAAAACGTCTGGTCTGGTGCTCCTAAATTAAAAGTCACGGTGACGTGCAAACGAAGGTCAAAAATAAAAGTGGGAATAATTATTCAACGATTAATTGGTCTAAGTTGACCCGAAGTTGCGCGATACAAAAAGAGCACAAGGGAACGAGTTCAAGTGGGACACGATATATCAAAAAGAAGATAATCTTGCCTACTTCAAAACCTATGAAGAGAGTTTACAGAGATTGGCATCCCTGACGCTCCAAAAGTCAAAGTTACGGAAAGGTACATAAATGATGAAAACAATTAAATAAATAAAATATTTATCGATAATAATTCATTTAGAAAAAATTTAAAAACAGTCCTGAAATTCAGGGGGCTTACATTAACACGTGTACAATCTGAGATGTATGTATACACAATGTGTTCCAATGCCATATACGTTTGGGTTGAGTTTTACCTGGGTTTGACAAAATCTGAGATTTAATTGTATGTTGATTTGAGTTAACTTGTTCATTCATGATAGTTAGATATAAACTAAATGTTAAATTAATATATGTTTTACCTATATATAACACACACAAACCTATATACTTGCTGCCACATTCATGTACACCTATGTCACCCCCTTCTTGTTATGTGTTAACACCCACACTCACATGAACTTTTCTATATGTTAACCCTTCAAATTACAACCTTACAGCACACCAGAAATCTAAAAACAACACACACACCCATATTACACTGCTACACACACAAAATCTGAGAATAACACCCCATCTATACACACACACACATATATGTGCTGCCACATATTGAACTGTCACTCACCTCTCTCACACACACATTGGACTGAAATACAAACCACACATACACATCTCTATCCCTCTATATATCTATCTATGTATGTATCTCTCTATATATATGTAAATATGCATGTATAGAAATATGTAATTATGTAAATAGCAATGTGTGTATATATATATATATATATATATATATATATATATATATATATATATATATATATATATATATATATATATATATATATATATATGTGTGTGTGTATATATTATGTGATATATATAATATATATATATATATATATATATATATATATATATATATATATATATATATATTAAGTATATATATATATACACACACATTGCTATTACATAATTACATATTTATACATGCATATTTACATATATATAGAGAGATACATACATAGATAGATATAGAGAGGGATAGAGAGGTGTATGTGTGGTTTGTATTTCAGTCCAATGTGTGTGTGAGAGAGGGTGAGTGACAGTTCAATATGTGGCAGCACATATATATGTGTGTGTGTATAGATGGGGTGTTATTCTCAGATTTGTGTGTTGTAGAAGGTGATATATATATATATATATATTATATATATATAAGATATTATATATATATTATATATAGAGTATTATTGTTGTTTTTAGCAGTGATATATATATATATATATATATATATATATATATATATATATGGCACACACACACCCAACACACACACAACACACACCACACACACATATATATTAAAAAAAATATATATATATATATATATAAAATATTGACACACACATTTTAACCCTTGTACACACACAATATTTCATTTGACACTTGCCTATGTATATATAATGCCTATAATATGTATGCTTTATATACATTGAGTGTATACATGTATATATAAATAAAATATGTGTTTGATAGCTTCTGTTAGCTTGAAATTGTGTGTGAGTGCTAGCCTAGGCTTGGTTAGGCTTAGTGAGACTTGATTGGACTAGGATTGACCTAGTTTGATAAGTGTAGTTGACCAGAGTTGACCAAGAGTTGACTTTGGCCTATATGACATAGAAATCATATAGAATGTATTGTAATCTTCAGTATTACCATTCTGGACATGCTGTGTCCTGTGTTGCTCTGTTTAGGACTCATCTACTCTGTCTGGACATATATATTCATCGGATACTCAGGATACCAGGCGATAAATTCTCTGACCATTTCATACTTGATAGGATTTACATTTATGCTCTAGATTACTTTACTTGATGCTGTCACGTGTTAACATGGATTGGTACTATATGGATCTCTTCATGAGATGTTATCCCCCTCGGGAGCATCGGGTTACAGTATGTATGTGCGTTTCACTTTCACATGTACTCCGGTGCTTTCCACCATCCATGTGCATTCTTGTGATTCATGTACTCTCATGTTCACAGAGCCCCCATGTATACATTCATGTGCACCCATTTATGGGCCTTCATGTGATATTATGTACAATAACATAACCTGTCTGGATCTTTGTGTATTGATTGGGTTACGGGGAAGTAAAATAGTCATGTGAACACTTCCAAAGTAGTATACTCATGGGCAAACTTAGATTACTCATGTGCAATTTAAGCCGTTCACATGTCTATCTTGTACTCTACATCAATAGCCACT